>QMIH01003269.1:9218-20613 GCA_003987875.1 Clarias batrachus
AAAAAAACATTTTAATTGTTTATAGTCCTCCCTTCAAACCAGCTTTCACTTACAGCCATACTAGTCTTAGAGTACCCCATCTCATCTGATCTTGTTGGCCCCTCCAATACTGTGATTTTGTTCTCCTTTAGCCACATTATTTTGATGCTTGGAATCATTGTCCATTTGGAAGACCCATTTGAACCAATGCTTTAACTTCTTGGCTGATGTCTTCACATGTTGCTTCAACATACAGCATCCATATAATTTACATGCGTGCGTGCCCTTTGATGGATTGGAGCATTGTCCAGGGTGTACCCCACCTCAAGCTTGAAGTCTCCTGGAATGGGCTCCAGGCCCCTGGCGACCCTGTATACAGGATGCAGTGAATGTGTATAGCTYTCAGTACCAGTTTATGTAAGTCTGTCCAAAGTAGATGAAATTTTTTTTTTAGAAATATATGACTTCTGTTTTCTGATATCAAGTTCTAACCGTCTTAATGTACTACAAGGAGATGTACTTTAAAGCGCAGATAGAGCAGACAGCATACAGTTCACATATCATCACATTGATAAGATTGTAAGTTTTTAATAAGCAAATTACATTTACCTCTATGTTGGTCTTACTGAATTTGGCTGGAATTTTGCTAAAATGAAAGAAACCTAAAGGAAATACTGTTATGATGCAGTACTTTGACTTCCTCAGCCTTTTTAGGACTCCTTAAGGATGGAGATAATGTGGAAACACCAACTGACTTTTTAAGTCTTTGCAAGGAGGAATCACACTTAAGGTTTAGCTAATTTTCTCTTATTCTCTCTTATGACACGACTGAATAAACAATATATACTGGACACAGTAAAACTTTCAGAATTTACCAAGTGTTGGATGCATTAATCAACAGGCAAGAAAAAAAAATAACAATGAGGAGTAATGATGGACAGGATAACGCTATATAGAAGATGAGTGAGTGAGAGTAATGATGGGAAAACATAATACAGTGAGGATGAGTCTACATAACTCCAGGTCACATGCAATGATACTGGCAACCAAATCTTTTTATTTCACTTCAAACATGACCAAAATACCAAAAAAACAAAAGGTATTTTCTTTTTACATTAGTCTTACATGCTTTGCTGATTAAAAAGAAGATATATAATAAATAAGATATATTAAAATAGAACCCTAAGAGTCAACATTGAGCTACATTTGTTGCCACCATCTAAAACAGGCATTACATAATATATTGTGTATGTGTGTATATAATTATTTTATAACATGCTTCATAAAAAATACAAAGTATTTAATTTTTATATCACATAAATGTGTAATAAGAAAAATGTGACAATTTGAAAAATATTGCAATAGGTGCCTAAAACCTCCCCAAACACACTGGAAACAATAGATAAATTTCATGTCTTTTCATGATGAAAAATAAAAACAATGTTTGAAGGACTCCGGCATATCCATTAATTAATTGTAGTTCTCTTTTTGTCACGGCTGTTTCTATGTAGAAGCTGCTGTTGTAGAGGAGATCTCATCGACAACCTGAGTAAGAATCTCATCAATGACTGCAGAGTTGTAGTTAATTTTCTGAAGATCCAGATCAGGGACAATGGTCACCAGGAGGCGTGCCACGTTTTGTCTGAGTTCTCTTAATCTGAGGCTAAAAGAGGAGAAATTCCTTATATCTTATTGTGTTACAGCGATCGGCTTCTGTTTCAAATGACAGATAATTTACAGTGCATTTTCATATAAACTGTACAAAACCCAGGTAGAAATAACCTAATTTTCCAATAGTATGTAGTACTTTTTCCAGTAGTAATTGTACATTCGCCTGTTCAACCTTCCCACTTACACTATATTCCCTCCATCATGATTGACTACTACCATCAGGCACTTCTCCACTGCATTTTTTGGTACAGCACCTTACAAATACAGATAAACTAACATTAAATGTAATACAATTTGCTAACAGATGTGCCATTGGATATGTGGCACATCTGGATATGTGGCTACATTGGAAAATGTGCCTTTGTATGCATATGCAGATATTCAATAAAAAAATAATTGTAATGTCATTTACAGTACATAATCAACATTGTCTGAACTGTATATCAAATCAATTAAATGCTATATTATTTTTTTTTTAAAAGAAAGAAAACAATGCACTTTCAGAATTATTCCAAAACTAGAGATCTTGCCTGTAAAACTGTGTGACCAGATTTTCCTGTTTCGTCTCGACACCTGGATTTTCGTCATTTATCGTCTCTTTTTCACTTTCTCTCTTTATCTCCTCCAAATTTTTCTTTAGGCTCTCACAGCATGTGAACAAACTATATTTCTCTGCTTCTAGACCATCCACCTGTATTTGAGGAGTTTGTACAAAGATGGAACCATAGGATAAGAATTGTAGTAACAAGATTTGAAACAAACTTTCAGTTATATTAGGTTGCATTTTCCTTTCTAACATTCATAAGATGTAACCCTAATCTCTATCCAACAGCCACTCACTTTTCTTTTTAGCTCCTCTTCTGTATTTTCTTGCTCTCTGAGCTTATGTTGGATCTGCTTTATCTCCTCCATGGCCTTGAGGTACACCCCTTTGTAGTTCTGCCGGTTTTCAGAGATTGTATTGCTTTGCTCGATGTTCACCGTGTTCTTCTGAATAACATCACCATTGTCTTTTGGTACTTTTTTGGTGGCTACTCTTTGTGCCTTATTAGCATTATTAACAGCACTATGCATGGCAGGTGACCAAACAGTGTTAGGTAAGGCTGAGGATGTTGATGGACTATTTAGCACACTGTTATCAAAATCTTTCAGTCTAGGTTTCTTCATCTGTGTAATCTCTTGACCCTGTCCCAGGACTCTTTTGTTCCTGAAATAAAGGTGAACTTGAATCATTCCAGTGCTCTTAATATTATTCCATTCTGAATGGCTATGAAACAAAGGGAGGGAGATAATGATGACAGCACATTGTACGAGTAATATGAAGAGGAGTGTCGTGGGAGTCAGCTGAAGACCTGGAGCCTGAAGAGTTAAAACACAGGTTACAAAAAAATTATAAATAATAAATGCAGAGGTATGTGCACAGATATAATTGGTACTTACCAGCACTGTGTATTGTTTGTAAGGATGTCCTGGGTGTAGAAGGGCTCTGCTGAGAGGAAAACACATGTGGATGATAACTAAAGACAGACTGAAAACTAAGAATTTTGATTATATGAGCAGTTGCTACAGTATAGTGTAATACACAGAGTCTGGATTTATGAATCAGTAAAGCTTAGTCCTTAACACATTAAAATACATTTTATTTATAAGTGCCTTTCAAGAACCCAGGGCCCCTATATATTTGACATAAAAGGAATGAAACTAAAAACAGTAACTAACAAAGAAATAAGATTACAATTATTATTATTATTAATATTATTATTATATGTTACGTGGTGCGGTATGGAGAGCCGCACCACGCGATGTTTTTTAATTATAAGAGCCCTTATGCTGGGYGTTAGAGTGGGTCAATGAAATAGGAGATAGTGAGAGTGCTTGTGATACACACGAGAAGACCTTCCCGTTTTGGAGATAGCGTGGGATTATTAATTAATGAACTTAAAAGGAAAACCAATGAAAAGTGTAAACACAAAACAAACAGAGCTCCGCCGTCTACGCGAGAACGGACGGGGCTCTGGAAAATAAACCAAAACTTGTCCTCTCGGGGCGTTCGCCCTACCGAGGACTTTAGGAGAGAGAGAGAGTGTTTGTGCTTCGTGCACCAACCAACTACTGAGCGCGCACGCTGAACTACTGCGTGCCGCTCTCTCTATTTCTCTCTCTCACTCGCTCGCTTTCACCGGCGTCTTCAATAGACAGAGGCTGGGGCTTTGCCTCTGTCTCTAAACAGCTGTCTGTCTTTTCTTTTAATTTAATTTTATTCTCTTCTATTTCTTTTCTTTTTTTTTTCTTTTCTTTTCTTTTCTTTGGCCCTGATACCTTCACCGGTCCTACCTAAATGATCGCACGAAGTGCGTCGGTATCAGGACCCTTAAATAAACACGGCGTCAGGTGCRGCTCGTTCAGGCTGATTGCCTGACGGCGGCGTTGCCTAGCAACCGCGTGTATAAATGGCCGTGCTTTTGCCTGTTCAGAACTCCGCGTGGTAACAGCTTGCGGATCTGCCTGTTCTGAACAGTTTAAGCACGGCTCTGCCTCTCGCGCGACCCGCGTCGTTACATTATAAGAATAAGAATAAGTAGACAATTAGGTGCCATGGTAGTATAGTTGTAGCATGGTGTTTAGCACTGTCACCTTGCACCTCCAGGGTCCGGGTTCAATTTCCGGCCAGGTTCAATTACCATCTCTGCTTAGTGGGTTTCCTCTGGGTCCTCCGGTTTCCTCCCACAATAGTTAAGTTAATTGCAGTTCCCAAATTGCCTGTAGTGTGTTACTGAGTGTGAGAATGTGTGTATGTGTGTGTGCCCTGCGATGGATTGGCACCCTGCCCAGGGTGTACTCCGCCTCATGCCCTAAGTCTCCTGGGATAGGCTCCAGGCCCCCTGCGACCCAAAATACAGAATTAAGCGCTACAGACAATGAGTGAGAGTGAGTGAGTCTTGAGAGCTGCCTTAAACTCAGAGATAGATTAACAGTGTCGAATGTCAAGGGGAGTTCATTCCAGAGCTTTGGTTCCACCAAAGAGAATGCTCTAGAACCTGTTATTTATATTGGTTTACAATGTACTCACAATTCGAGGTTTTTAACTCCGGATCCAAGCTGGCCAAGTGAGATCCTGAGGGAGAATAAAGGACCCCGTAGCGGCGTGCCCGAGGTAAACTAACTGGCTTCAGGAACAGGCTGAGAGCTCGTGCACACCACACACCTCTGCCTCGCATCCTGCTCGCCAATGTCCAGTCACTGGAGAACAAACTCAATGACCTCAGGGTCAGGGTAAAGTTCCAGAGAAACGTTCGGGACTGCAATCTCCTTTGCTTCATCAAGACATGACTAAACCCAGCGGTGCCGGACCACATCTAGTCGGCCGAGTTCACCACATGGACAGGACATGACATGGACATTTCCGAGCATGACGTGAAGAGAGCCTTCAGGAGAGTGAACACCAGGAAAGCAGCAGGACCAGGCGGCATCTCAGGTCGAGTCCTCAGAGCCTGCGCAGACCAGCTAGCACCTGTGTTCACATGGATATTCAACCTCTCCTTATCCCAGTCAGTAATCCCCACATGCTTTAAAGAGTTCATCATTGTTCCTGTTCCGAAGAAACCTTATACTGCTCCCCTCAATGATTATCGCCCTATAGCCCTTACAGTAGTGATCAAGTGCTTTGAGCAGCTGGTCAAAGACTTCATCATTTCTTCACTATCGGACACACTCGACCGACTGCAGTTTGCTTACCGTCCAGACCGCTCTACAGATAATGCCATCTCTCACCTCCTCCACATATCACTCACTCACCTGGACTCTAGAAGGGGGATTTATGTTAAAATGCTCATCAACTACAGCTCAGCATTTAATACCATAATTCCCTCCACACTCACCACCAAGCTGGAGCACTTAGCTCATCTCTGTGCCAGTGGATCTCTAATTTCCTAACTGACTGACCACAGGCAGTAAGGATGGGTGGACATGTTTCAGCCTCCCTCATTCTCAGCACTGGAGCTCTCCCAGGGTTGTGTTCTGAGCCACCTGCTGTACTCTTTGTACTACCAACTCCACCACCATCATTAAGTTTGCTGATAACATCCTCATGGTGGGCCTGATCACTGACAACAATGAGTCGGCCTACCTGACAGAGATTCTTCAGAAAGGGTGCCAGAGGAACAACCTCCTTCTAAACATCAGTAAGACAAATGAGTTGATAGTGGACTTGAGCACTAAGCAGGAACGGAGCTACCAGACCCATGTCATCAAAGAGAGCCCAGTGGAGAGAGTGAACAGCTTCAAATAACTCGGTGTTCACATCACGCAGGACCTGTCATGGTCCTATCACATCAACACCGTAGTGAAAAATGCCCAACAGCCTCTCTACCACCTCAGATGCTAGACTCCAAGGTACTCAGGAACTTTTACTCCTGCACCAAAAGGTCCTTAGTTATTCTGATGAGGGATGTTTCTGTGCAATGTCCTGTCTGGAACCCAGATTGGAAAGGCTCATAGAGATCCTTTTTTCCAGATAACTGCAGTTGGAAAGCAACTTCTGTTTCCAAGACCTTAGCCACAAATGGTAAATTAAAAACAGGGATGTAATTATTAAGATCATCAGGATCTAGTCTGATTTGGCCAATTTCAGTGACTGTGGAGCCATACGTAAACCCAAAGAAGCATTGACTACTGAAGTAAGGAAAGGCACAACAGATAAAAGATAAGACTTAAGCRARTCTTCAGCTTGTGTCAGGGTCAAGCTAACAAGTGGGATTAGCTTTTATAATAATTTCTTGGATTGCTTGCATTATGGGATTTAGTAGTTTAAATAACCTATTTACAGTGCAGAACTATCTGATACTGTCTTTTCCTTTATTGATAATGTGGGCATAGTATGATCTTTTAGCAGCAGAAATAGCTTTTTTTATATTGATTTATTAGAATACATTTCTTTATTAACAGTGAGACCAGTCTTTTTACACAATCGATCCAATCACYGACCCATGGTTTTAAGTTAGAAGAGTTCAGGTCTAAACCAGGAAGCTATGCTGTCAAGCCCTGTGGACAGACAGTGACTAATAATTAACCAGTTCTTCAACAGAGGCATGAGGAGGAAGATTTGATAAGGTAGAAGCTAAATCAGCAAACTTTCAACTTGACTAAAACAATCGGCTAGTGGGGAATAAAGACATGACAGGTGCAAAGAACGGGAGGAAATTAGTGGAAAATTATAGGAAAATTTTCTTTATTGACAATGAAGATTGTATACTCAAAACAAAACAACCAAACACAAAGAAATGGGTCATTAATGCAAATAAATTAAAATAACATCAGTTTCTGGGACAGGAGAAAAAGTGGAACCATAGTGCAACAATAATGTCGGCATGTTAATTGTAGAGAAACAATATAAGAAAACTTTCACAAAGCGGGCCAGTAGTGTATGTAGGTGAACATTGGATAAATTTGTTAAATGGACCACAATAAAGCAGGCGATTCAGCACAAGCAGACAAAAAAATGACAGGCAGTAAGCCTAATCAACCACAAAAGCCAGCCAAAAAGAAAATATGATTCAGCCTATCTTGTGCTTGGATTCACGGTATGACGTATAAGTATAAGAACCAACAAATTACGAAGGCACTTTAAAAAGAGAAAACACACCCTAGTCATGGTAATAAGCCACTCGACTTCTTTGAAAAAAAAAAAGTGTCAGGAATACCGTCAGCAGGAAAATTGCATGATAAAACCTGCATCAGTGAACAGCAAACCACAAATGGCTTCATTCAAAAGATGCAGACAGAATTGCCCAGTGCAAAAAACCACACGATTGTTGAGCAGCTAATTCTSCCTACTGCTGTAGACATGGTGTCGATTATGCTGGATGAGACAAGTACCGCAAAATTGAAAGCTATCCCCCTGTCAAACGATATAGTTGCAATAGATGCAACATTTCATGTGACCTTGAAGATCAACTCATAGAAAAGCTCAAAGATGCACGTTTTGTATTACAAGTGGACGAGGCTACTGACAGCAAAAATGACTGCTTGTTCATTTCATATGTACACTTTGTAATTTCWGTCACTGAGTGAAGATTTGCTGTTTTTGAAGTATATCCAAACTAGAGCCACAGCTGATGAGCTCTAAGATTCTTGACATTTACCTTAGAGAACAAAGCTGAAATGGGAGAATTGTGTGGGCTTTTGCACGGATGGCGCACAGACCATTCTAGGGAAAAGAAAAGCACCAAACAAGAAGGTTGCGGCAAATGCGCAGTGGACACACTGCATCATTCACAGGGAAGCGTTATCGTCACAGCGTCACAGCCACAAATTAAACAAGGTTTTGAGAAAGGTTGTGAGCGTGGTGAATTTCATCAAAACCCGACCCCTAAAAGCACGATTGTTCGCCGCACTTTGTGAGAAGATAGGAGCTGATCATTCAGCTGTGCTGTTTCACAGTGAGTCCAGGTGGCTTTCCCGAGAAAACGTTGTCACAACGTTTGAGCGGTGATTCACATTTTTGGAGGAGGAGCGCATGTATAAGGCCAAGCAAGTTCAATAATGATAAATGTCTGATGAAACTGGCCTATCTCAGTGATGTATTTGGAAAGCTGAGTGAATTAAATCTTCAGCTTCAAGGCAGAAACAAGCACCTACTGTCCCTCACCTGGCAGACAAGATCACTGCATTCACCTGAGAACACGAGATGCGGGACTGGCGGCCTCGATCAAGTCATTACTGATGTCTTTTAGAATCTAAGTGAAGTTGCTGAAACGAGTGATTCTGGAGCCACCACAGTGATCCCATGTATTAATCAGCACATCTTTTCCCTGAGATGGTTATTTCAAAAATACTTCCCAAGTAACAGTGCTACGTACGACTGGGTAATGGATCCATTCAATGCAACAGGTTGGTGTATTTTGGTATTTAATTTTATTTATTTATTTTATTGACTGACTATGACTATAAAATGTATTATATACATTTTATTTATTTTGTATGAAACTTAACAACTGGAGTTTTTTGTCATTAATATGCAGTTACAAAGTATTTATTTCTATACTATAGATAGCACCTGCCTATTTCAGCTCTGCTGAACAGGATCAATTCACTGAGATGACATCTGATTCCACCCTGAGACTGAGGTTTACAGGTCAGACACTGAGTGAATTCTGGCTGGGAGTGGAGAGGGAGCACCCACTCATCAGCCAGAGGGCTATGAGCATTCTTCTGCCACATCTTATCTCTGTGAGATGGGGTTTTCAGCTGTTGCTTCACTGTACAGAACACTGTTCAGAACAAAGTACAGATCTCTGCTCATGACTCGTGCTCATTGCAGCCAGTAATGCAGTGATAAGGCTCGTATGTTCCTTCTCTTGTTCCTCCTGTTCTCGACCTGTTCATGGTTATTGCCAAATGCCTTTGCTCTTTTTTGCACAAAATAATTGCACTTGTAGTTTATCTGTTTTGATCTTATTGATTTAGAAAATGACATTTCAATAAATTTGAAATTTTAAAACAGTTTCATTATCATTTTGTTGCAAAGTGGGGCTTGAAAATAATTTTTCTAACATTAAAAGCATTCTTGTGAAAATAGTAGTAGGTTTTTAGTCAGGTTTTTTTAGTAGGTATCTTGCCATTCATCACACCTGCTGATGTTTCTTCAATCATTGCATACTTCGTGTTACATGTGCAATTATAGCACATAGCCACGTAACCGCGCTGTTTATGGGAAGCAATTATGGCTCATTCTTGATCATTTTATTAATTTGCATTAAAGAAATATTGCCCCATTAAGATTTCTAGATTAATCACATGCATTTATGTGTTAATATTGACAGTTTTACATATATACACATTATAGTTATTACCCTTTAACTATGCATATTTCCATCTTTATTTGTGCTCAAATCATGCCACATTCTAGATCTACATGGCATATCTTTAAAGAAAAAGATGCTAATCTTTGATCCTATCTACTCTAGGTTCAATCCTGAGTCTCTGATGGGTATATCAGGACTCTAAATTAGCAATAGGTGTGAATTTCAGACATCTTATCCATGAATGATAAAGTGGTTACAGAAGCTAAATTAATGATAATAATAATGAACACTTAAGGTATATCTACCTAAGGCAATTTCTTCTTGAACTCATTAAATTGCCTTTCTTTGTTACATGGTGCAGTGCCAAGTTAGATTATCAACGAAATACATCTCTAAATTACTGAGCAGTGTTCTTTCTAAATCTGGTATTAAAAGAATCTAAAAATATACCATTTGATTTAAAATAGCATGATTACCTGCTGTCTGTTCTTCTCATCCTGCCACTGATTTCTCTCACTGTTTTAAAACACACAATAGTAAGTATTTCATCAAAAATATTTCAGATTTTATTCATTTATTTCTTTATTTCTTTATTATTATTATTATTATTATTTATTTATTTGTTTATTTATTTATTTATTTATTTATTTGCAAATAAAATGATTTAGTACTCACTGCTGTTTGTAGGTTTTCTGATATCCTGGTTTTTCATCATCAGAATCCTCATTCTCGTCTTCAACTGCACAACTCCTGAGTATCAGATATTTATATTAGTAAGCATGTGTGCATGCAAGAGAGAAAGATAGAGAGAGAAACAGACACACACACAAACACACCTGAATTGAGGGTCCGGGTTCATACGGCAAAACCACTGTTTAGGGAGCTTTTTAGGATCAACACAGTCTGGAAGTTTTCGCCACTTCAGACAATCATCACACTGAACCCAGTTTTGATCTGGTTGCTTCCTATAAGTGCACACAAACACTCAAATCCTTCAAGCAATCAACCACTGAACTCCACTAGCAAATAAAGCAAGGACATTTGGCAGGTAGGCAATGGGACACATGAACCCATAACAGCTCTAATAACTTCCAAGAATAAAATAAAAACTAAAAATTACTAGATTGCATGTCAAAGCAAATTATTATGCGTTTCTTATGCACATTTTATATGTGCATGCAGAACTTTTTTGGTAATTCTGTTTCCATCCACTCCTAGAGTTCTGTCTGCATAAATTGAATAGAAATAAAAAGTAAGTAAGATACTGTATTTAAAAAGTGGGAACACAGACCAGGATAAAGCAGTTACTGGACATCCAGGTAACCTTTTAACCAGGATGTGCTCAGCACATGCAATATTGCAATTTTTTTTTAAATGCACATATTCCAAAAACCTTAAAAACTTGATTTGTGTAGATTTCAGTATTTTTTAATGATATTCTACTTATAGATTATTAAAGATTTCTTGAAGTACTCTGAACTGCTAGAATTTTTCTTAAAATGTATTTGCATATGACTACATTTTTTCAATGTATTGATACAGTACTAAAATTGGTGTAAGATTCTAGAAGCATATCAAAACCTGTAAAAAAATGTTGTTTAAATTAAAGCATTTCATGAAAAAAATTAAAAATACTCCCCCAAAATCTGTAGTGTCCGTAACCATGTCTGTCACGGGATACCACCAGAGGGCGCCAAAGCGCCCACTGACTCCATTTTGTGTGTTTGTTTTCATTTGTCGTTTTGGACTCAACTTCCCAGAATGCACCTCAGTCAGGTGGTCACGCTCACCTGAACTGAGGGTGCTAATTAGTGTTGCAATTATAAATGTTCCTCAGTTCTGTCTTGTCCTTGTCTTGCATCTGTTCGTCTAGGTTTACTGTTTGTTCTGGTATGTGTCTTCCTTGCTCTCTGTGTTCTCCTGGTTCTGTGTTCTCCTGGTTC
>QMIH01003269.1:22606-36987 GCA_003987875.1 Clarias batrachus
TTTCTGTTCCTTTTGTTCCCAGTGTTTTAGTTCTCAATAAAGTCTTTTGTTCACTTTCCCCTCTGCTTTCGTGTCTCTGTTTGTCCGGCAAGCAGTAACCGTGACAATGTCTAATTCATATTGCAATATTATCTTAACAAGTTTCATCTAAATGACGATTAAGATTATTGAGATATTTGAATTCAAAAAGGTTACGGACACTACGCCTAAGTGAAACACTTTTTTATCACCAATACCATATTTTGCCAGATACCATTCTAATGATTTTCTCTTTCTTATTAAATCAATCAATAGTATATTTGTGACTCAAGAAATTAAAAATCAAGAAATAAAATACATGAGGCATGCTTTTTGTGTGAGTGTGATTGTGTTTGAGAGAGAATTTTGAAGCTTACACAATATCTTCGAAACATTCAATGTTGTTTTTCTGGTGTCTGTAACGGACTTCCTTCCAGTAGTCCTCAAGCTTGTAACCTACATTCAGCATGGTTTTCCTGCATAGGGACAAACTAGCATGCTTAACACTCTACACATGAACAGAACTGCTGTTAATCAGAGTGGTTATAAAAATCGGTCTAAAATGTCAGTGGTCTTGAGAAACTGAACATRTACAGTAATTCTTACACCCAATGATTCAAAACATTATGGTCACTCACAGGTGAAGCAAAAAAAAAAATCTCTACCAAACTGTTTATTTTTGACCCCTCTTATATTGCTCTTGATGGATAACAACTAATTCCTCTTTGTCAGTTTTCTTCATATTTTGGCCTTTTCAGGTGCTGTATCTGCTGGATATGCTTTTTCTTTTTCTTCTTCTTAATGGAGGTATCTCCACAACTTAAAGACTGAGAACTGAGGGCAATTTCCCTAGATCTCATTCCAAAAGTGTATTTGTAAGAAGAGCTGAAACTATTTGTCCATGGCAAGCTTTACATCAGAAACTAAAATAAAGGATCTGCTGCTAACACACTGGTGCCAGATACCAATGGGCAACTTATAAAGACGACTTATAAAGTCTATGTTCTGTGGCAGCTCATGAAGGACTAACAGAATATGAGACAGAAGGATATAATTTTTAGCTCATTAGTATACTCTATATATTGTTGTAGAGTGCCCCCAAAACTGCCCATGCTGTTTTTATTTTTTAAGCAAATAGACATACTGTTTCTGGGACACTATAGATATTAAAACATGTATTCACTGACAATTACTCAAACACACCTGTACTCCTCTGTATCTTCAAAGTTCTGCTTGTTGTGAGTTGGGTTGAGGTAGTTGCACTCTATCACCCCAATAACTCCCACCCCTGTGCTTTTAGCCTAGCAAGAGAACACAGTAAGCATTATGTGTGTGTGTTTCATTTTGAAGAAACTTGAACTTCGGACACCTTTGACATCAGCAACTACTGATTAATACAATTACTTTAGAATAACCTAGTAACCCAATGACGGAAACTTCAAAGCACTTGGTAAGAACATCTGCCAAATGCCTAAATGTAATGTACTTTTTGTAATGTAATTTAATGTATTTCAAAAATCATGAAATCTGTTGTTTACAGTAAATTTTTTGCCAAACTCCAAATTCATAACAAGACTGGCTTCAAAATAGCACACAAAGCATCCCAGAAACAGAAGACATCAACAAGAATCTTAACTGAGAGACAGACATATCTGTTGATATAGAAGGAATCCCTGCAGACATTACTGTGGTGTCCTAGAAGGTTTATTTAGAGTTCTGATTCTGTTGTCCCTCTATACCTGCTCTATTGGTGCTACTGTAACTATACAGTAACTTGTGTGAATACTGTACATTATACCCTCAACCAGAACTACATAAAGGACTAAATTGATTGTTTTTTCCCCTTATTTACACAATACACACTGCTAACACAGCAGAATCATGATGTGGCACATTTCCCTCAAGCTGTACATTACTTGTGGGCATACTGCTCATTTGCATCTCGCACTTTTAGCCATGGACAATCACACTACTGCTAACACACATCTTATTTAATTTCATAACCTCCTCCTGTCATACCCATACTATATTTTTACATTTCTTGCGTATAGTCTGTACATTGGTTAGGACTCACCTTTTGAATTATATATTTACAGCATGTTTCAAACATTGGAGGACCCAAACCAAGTCTCCGAAAATTTTCTTTCTGTCTGTCTCTATGTATGTCTGTCTGTCCAGCCAGGTTTGTCACATCTTCACATTAAACTGGCTAGTTTACACTTTACCATACTACGCCTGTCATTCTATATTTGAATGAAGTTAAACCTGCACTATAAATGAAATCAAAATGTTCAGTAGAAGTGAAGTTATGAGCAGTTATGTGCCAGATTATAAACCGTTATATTTGACAGCGTACTGTGCATGTGTCAAACTGTCAGTGCGTCTTAAATCGACCACTGGACAGAAATGAAACTTTTGAAATACTTTTAGATATCTGCCTTAAGTTTAACCTGCACCATAAGTGAAATCCAAATGTTGAATGAAAGCAATGGTACAAACATTTATGTGGCGGATTTAATAATCTACTTTAAAAGCTAATACTAAATAAGCTACTTGCTCACTGTAAAGAAACACCTGCACCAATAAGATATTAATTAGATTAGCTAAACTGAATATTCTACTGGGATTAGTTAATAATTTGAAGGGGTTCAAGTGGATTTTAACACACGGGAGTCGCTTAAAGACTAAATGTTTCTCATTTGTGATTCACTCTCCRATTAGCGAACAAGGAGGGCATTTGGCTGACGATGAAAAAAGTACAACTTAGTGTAAACAAGACGTAAGATACTCAACCTTGCAAATCTTTTTATTAATAGGTTAGACAGAGCATTCTGTTGTATAGAAAGATAGGCAGACTTGGCAAATATGGAATATGGAAAGGAATAAGGAATCTTTAACTCCAATAAAGGGAAATCTTAATTCTACAGCATACAAAGATGTTATAGAAAATTGTGTGCTTTCAGGCGTCTTAACTCACCATATATAAAGTTATTTTAATGTTCAAATATCATGATTTCTCTATATATTTATGTTTGGTTCTTCCATCCAATTCTTTTCCTGTATGCTGACTATTACAAAAAAAGTTKAAACTCATACAAACTGTATGATTCTTACCTTGCGCTGACACGCAACACGCTCATAGGCTTTGATAAGKCGGTTTTTGTTGTACATCATGATGCCATAGTGCTCCTTGCTCTTTGTGTTGTACCCAAAAGTGATTGTCATTCCTTTTTTCTAGGACAAAATCTTAAGGATCACAGATTTTTCAAAAATGTTTGGAATCATTAAACATCAATATTTTACATGTTCCCTTATTTTAGTATTTGCACAAGGATACTAGACAGGCAGGTTTGTATGTGTCCTTGAAGACTTTTGCTAGACTTTTGGTGACAAACTGAGCTTCCACCTTCTGTCCTTGAATGATAATTTGCATTCTTGGCTTCAAGTATAGGATACTGCAGTATGCCTGACTCAAAAGAAAAAGAACACATACAGTCAATTAAAGAAACCATCTTCAATTTATTTCTAAATTATAAATAAATAAATAAATAAATTATAAATAAATTTTTAAAAATTCTCACCCGCAGGGAATATTCACTCTCAGGAAGTGACATTTCACCCTCAGGTTGTCGCTTGTTTGCCTCCCTGGTGTCCTCATACACATCAAGAGGAATCCGGATGTCATAATAGTCTGTCTTTAAGTCAAATTCTAATTTTCCTGAAGATGTTCTGCAGCAGAATCATTTTAAATGGAATTAAAGGAAGAAATTCTGGAATTATTGTACAAGCAGAACTTGGTACATGGTTTAGAATAGTTTAGAATTTTCCCATGCTGTTAGGGGAAAAAATCTATTGATGGGATTACCTGGTTATTCAGTACATTTAATTAGTCTGATAACTTCAATTTATTATCTAATAACATTGTTGAGCCTAGACCTGATCAGCCCAGATCATAACACTGGGTGCATCGCTTCAACAACTTCTTTTCTTACCCTGATGTGCTCATTTGTTAATGATTCATTGCTCCAAAGTCCAACCTTAACATTACGACCACTGACAGAGATGAGAGAGAGTAGTCAAGATTTTTGATTTTGTTTGTCTGTCTTACCTGCGTAGGTTCCAGATGATGATACGGGTTCCACACAAACTGTCAATGACACTGAACTCAGCAAGCAATTCTTCCACCGTGTTAAACAGTGAATGTTTCAGGATATCACGCAGACATTCAGCATGCCTGGGTGTAGGACTGAGTGAGCCACAGAATTAAGGAACAAACTGCACATGGGGAAGGTCAGAATCATTTGCGTCCCCTTCTGTCTCACTTGCAGACCCATAATTTTGCGTTGGCATGATTTTCTTTTTCTGAAATGCTGTGTTAGTTTTACGCCAGATGTAACGGGACATACACCATCATACACAACATACACAAAGTTAAACTTTTGTCTTATATGTCCAAAAAGCCTTATTGGCCAGCAGTGGCTTTCCCCTTGAAACTCTCCCATGGATTTCATTTTTCATGAATCATGACTACTGACCTTAACGGAGGCAAGTTCTTTAGATTTTGTTCTGGGTCCTTTTAGGAGCTCCCGGACAAGCGGTCACTTCTAGGAAGATTCTCCACTGTTCCAATTTTCTTTCCATGTGTAGATCATTTAAAGCCTTAGAAATATAACTCAGCCTGGGCCTTCGAGTGGCGCAGTGGTAAAGTGCTCGCCCTATCGCCCGATCACTAGTTCGATTCCCAGGTGGTGCTGTAACCTCTCGCAGCCGGAGGTCTAGAGAGAGCTGATTGGCCGAGCTCTCTCAGAGGGGAGGGATGAGAGGTACTTAGTGCTCCCACATTAATCACGGCTCTACAGCCAATCAGGGGCGTCTGTGAGCTCACGCAAGCGGAAGGAGCGGGTAGCGCTGTCCTCCGAGTGTGTTACACCGTCCCTAACGGTGCGTGAGCGAGTTCGAAAAGATGCGGGCAGCTGGCGTCACGTGATTCGGAGGGAGCACGTGATAGTCTTCGGGCCTCCCAGCTGAGTGGTAGTAGTAACCTTAATGTGACAGGAGGAATTGGAAACGACTAAATTAGGGAGACAATCGGGGGAAAAAATCCACCCAAAAAAGAAATATAACTCAGCCTTCAAATATGAAAGTTCATTTATGATTTAGCAGGGGGGGACAATTACTTTTTCACATGGGCCTAGTAAAGTTGGAGAGTTTTTTCAGTTAATAAATGAAATCATTACATAAAAACTGTATTTTGTATTTATTTAAGTTATTTTAAATGTTTAATATTAAGATTTATTTGATCTAAATCATTTAAGTCTAAAAAATATTAAAAACAATAAAAATCAGGAAAGGGCAAATATTTTTTCATGGCACTGTCAGGAAGATAATAGTTTAGGGCAGTATTTGTGTAATGTTCACTTTAAGTAACAGAGGAGACCTGAAGCATRAAAGTTTCAGGCCTTGAAATGCKCACTTTACTTTTACAGCAAATGTGTCTATGTGTCACAAAAAAATATTTTTGTGATGCGAGCTTCTTACATATACAGTACCAAGTTTATGTGCTTTACCTCTTTATCTCCTGAAGTTCTAAAAAATTCATGTAATAGAAATTTAGTTCTTCTGTGCACCTTTTCAATTAAACCTAGTAATCTATCTCTCCATTTCTAGATAAAGGATATTAGTCCGTTGTGTCTTAGTGAACGTGACAATAGGCACTGTGACAGTCTTTGCTCCTATCTTCTCGAGGTACGTCTGTGACAGGAGACCCACACACATGGTGCCGGCTTTCTTTGAGAAAACAATGGCATCCTTCCCCAAGCGCATGGAGCCTGACTTAAAACCATTCCCATAAAGACCAACTGGGACATGGCCTCTTATTGCCTTCTTATCACTAAAGCCAAAACTGAGAGCAAGAGAGAAAGAGAGAAGGAATGTGAGACAGAGATTTCAAAAACAGGCAGGTTCAGACAATGAACATTTAGACAAAAGTCTATATACATAAACAAGCATGGAATATGCAGAATATAAAATGCAGAATATCARAGCAAACCTCTAAGGCTTTCTCTAAATTCAGACAGGCATGTGTTAACTATTACTTCACACTGCTGTGAGGTTTAGAGTTTGCTTATTTGTGTATGGTAAAACAAATGTGCTCAATCAGAACTCCATGACTCCAAGCATGTCAGATGTCATAGTCCAGGATGACAACGTTTCTTGACCATGGTGCTTCCTGGGAAATGGAGTTCTGAAGTCATTCCACTGAAGTAATTTATTCCCTGCGAAGTGGATTTCACAGGGAAACCACGGGAAGCTGCTTGTTTTAAAGGGAATTACAAATGTAGAAAGAAATGAAAAATGCTWCATCAATTTGCTGGAAGTGGCCATGCAAAACTTCCCATCATCATTAAAATGACCCAATAAGTATTAATTTGTAATTAATGTAATATTTTAATTTAATATTTTATTAATATTTTAATTATATATATATAACTAGGGTTACACATGAAGAATGTGATGTCTGCATTTTAAATATTGCAATGTGTCCTGCATGCTGGAAGTTTGCCAAGGGAAATTCTCTTAACCGACATTCCATGCACAGGGAGCAGGGAGTATACACTGTGTAATGAAATAAATGTGTGTACTGTAATAAAATGACTTCAGTATTCATGAAAACACAGTCCTACCTAAGCATTCTGAGCATTTTGTCATAACCCATGCCTTCTCCATTATCCATAAAGATGAGGCAGTCCTGGTCTTTGACAGAAGTTTTATTGATCCACAATTGTTTTGCATTGACATCTGGGTCATAAGCATTGTCTGTGAATAAAGAAAACTTAAGAAACATATTTTTAAAGAAAATTATTTCACTAGGGGCTTTCATAATATTCTTGCAGAATGTTGCTCTAAAAAGCAAAAAAAAAGTAATATTAAAAAAGCCCCTCCTCTATCTCTTTCACACACACACACACACACACACACACACACACACACACACACACACACACACACACACACACACACACACACACACACACAGTTGGATGACAGAAAGACAAAAAAAAATTAAAGAATAAATGTTGACTCACCGATCAGTTCTGCTATAGCGCTGAAGGGCCAAGTGTGGCTGGTGGAGTTTGAGTGCAGGTATTGTGGACTAACCTTTGGAAGGAAAAACACTATGATGCTCACGTACAGTATGATAACATATAAGACTGCTATAAAACGGAATAAACATCACTTGTTTAATGCTCAGAACTCCATTTACCCTCCAATGAAAGGGAMGTGTTTAATGCAAAGCTATGGAAATGTTCACTTCCTGATGGAGGAATACTTTTTCGAGATTTAAATAAAAACAAAACATGAAAATCATGCTATGAAAATGGACTTTTTAGGCAAGTTGGGGTCTCATGCACTTCATCACACATGCCATGCAGATAAAGTTGGRTTATATTCTTCTTTTTTTCCCTAAATTATCTTCACAATTTGATCACTTGACAAATCCCACTTATAACACAACAACTACCCAACTACAAACCTAGATGGAGGAGGCTACCACCTGCTTTCTCCAAGACACACGGTTTTAAAAAATAAAAACATATTCATTGAACTATGTTGCAACATAGGGAAAAAAATAACACACTCATTGTTTTGCAAACACAGCTCACAGATGTCCATAATTAATTAGCATCGCTGTGATTGAAAGAAAGAAGGTTTATAACTGAAGCATYT
The DNA here is from genome assembly GCA_003987875.1 of Clarias batrachus. Classification (NCBI taxonomy): domain Eukaryota; kingdom Metazoa; phylum Chordata; class Actinopteri; order Siluriformes; family Clariidae; genus Clarias; species Clarias batrachus. The sequence continues at coordinate 30,353 of QMIH01003269.1, forward strand.
TCACACCTTAAAGTCTTCTGAAGATTTCTACATGACAGGACTAAGATGCTTCGGTTATGCCACATTGGAGTCAGGTTTAGGGTAATTTTTATTCAAGAAAAATAATTTAAAAAACAAATCATATCACTGCAATTGTTATATCACTGCAAGTCAGCTTCAGCTCAGGACAATAACCAGAAGCAATGTTTTGTATGTATTTCTTTTTTACATAACCAAACCTACTGTATAACACACACACACACACACACACACACACACACACACACACACACACACACATATAAGTTTTAGATTCCATTCATTAGCTTCAGTTAATTCTAGTAGACAGTTTATGTTGGCTTTTAAAGCTTTAAATGGATTAGGTTAAAGCCATGCTTTGCACACATAYGTACTGCTTCTAGGCATTAGAGACCTGTACCACTGCTAATGATATTTGTTCAGGACTAAACGTCAGCCGCACTGCCTGAGTGAAGTTCCGATGAAAAGAAAGTGAAAGTTACTCTACTAAAATGCAAGGTAATAAAGGTATGAGAAAAGAAACTGCGACCTGACACTTCGGTTAATCAGTTCAAACTATTGTTTCTACATAACACGCATTTATTTATCATTAATTAACTCAATTCTTTATCTTGATGTGCTAGTGCTTAAGTTCTCAAAATCTCAAAATTACAAACCATAGCTATAAAAAGTACATATTTACAGACCATTGTCCCGTTGCAATTCGAAGGTTCTATCTGACCTTTTGTCAAAATTAACCTATTCACATTTTCCTATTCTGTGACAATTTAGAAACATTGGGTGTTTAAGTGATATGCATTTTTGTACTCTTTATTTGAAAAAATGCACAGCTCATTTTTGCTTTATAAAGTGCAAAAATATGTAAGACTGTATATGTAAAATATGTAAAACCACTGCAGATGGCCCCTTATAATTCCAAGGGAATTAAATTATTTTCAACATTCATTGTTACAGTATACAAAAAGGTGGCTAGTTATGGTTTAACCAAGATAGAGCCCAGGAGTACTTACTGAGCTTAAAGGTATTCCTCTACTTGTTAGAGCTGCCATCTTTATTTAAAACTGCTCTTCCAAAGCGAGTGTCTTAGGAATGAGCAGGAGAGTCTTCTACTGTTTTGGAATACAGGAACATTGCAGTGACTTTTATACTGACTTCAAACTCCACCCATTGTGATTCACCATAGAGGTGCATACTGGTTCTACAATCACTATACACCAGATTTACCTTTATTTATTTAACTCCAGTTAATTTAATGTCTCAACTATATTTTCTATACATACTGCCTCTTGGTTGGATTTAGTGGTTGGTTAGTTTTCATATTTTGCTTTAGTTTCCAGCCTATGTACTGTAGTTTTTCTGCGCAGTAGATGGCAGCCTTTAATCAGATCTATGCCAAACTTGTTTCATTTTTGACAAGCGTTCCTCTGTATAGAGATACTGAAAATTTCATATTTAACCCTAAACCAACACATCTGATTTTTTTAGTTGGAACAAAAGCAAACAATAAGAAATTAATAACTTGTAATTGTATTTTTGGAATAACTTACAAATACTGTATGGTAAGATTTAAAGTTAAAAAGAAAAAAGAGGAGGAGGAGGTCGAGGACGACGGCGACAAGGAAGGGGAAGAGCAAGGGCAAGGAGATAAGCGGTCTCAGATGAAATTCGAGCCACTTTAGTTGACCATGTCCTTGTCCATGGGATGACTATGAGGGAGGCTGGGCAACAACTACAGCCAAATTTGAGTCGCCTCACTGTTGCCTCCATCATCAGAACCTTCAGGAAGGAAAACAGGCGGGTGTACTTGCGTAAAACTGCTCTATACAGTAACTTTTGAGTTACTGAACTCAAGTTTCAGTATGTTTTCATTTTTTCCCTGTAAAAAGGATGTGTGACAGTTTATAGTGATGAGTGCTTCTATTTTTGTAGGACACAGAGACGACCACCTGGTGCAGGCAGGTTAAGGCTTTTGTCGGAGGAGCTAGAGAGGCAGCTTSTAAACTTGTAATTGCCAATAATGTAATCCACCTGTGAGAGATTCAAAGGAGAGTGATTGAGGATGATCATCATTTTCGAGGGATAAATGCCATCAGCCTCTCCACAATTGACYGCATCCTCCGAAAGAACCAATTCCGGATGAAACAGGCATATCGTATCCCTTTTGAACGAATCCTGTGACAGAGTAGAAAACCAATGAGTGGAATATGTTCAGGTATGAGTTTTGATATTGTCTGAAGTATTGTGTTCCATCACAGCATGGAAGTTTATGCTGGCATTTGTGCACTCTTGAACTGTGGTTCAGAGTAGCGATTTACTTTACTATGTTATGTGTTTTGCAGAGAATCTTTGCGATTGAAGGACGGCCTGTTCCCCATGAAATTATCTTTGTGGATGAGGCAGGTTTTAACCTGACCAAAAGGAGGAGAAGAGGGAGGAACATAATTGGCCATCAGGCTATTGTAAATGTCCCTGGTCAGCGTGGAGGGAATGTCACTATGTGTGTAACCAGCCAACGAGGGGTACTCCACCAGCATGCCATTCTAGGCCCCTATAACACTATGCTTCTCCTTGTTTTTCTTGATGGTCTAAGATAACATATGTTGCAGCTGGACTGCAGGGAACCAGCACAGCCAGAGCAGTCTCACTATGTTGTTGTTTGGGATAACGTCAGCTTCCATCGCGCTGCTCTGGTTCATGACTGGTTTACCAATAAGCCAAGGTTTAGAGGACCCGATAGAGGATTCATTTTCGGCATGGCGGTGGAAAGTGTACGACAGAGAACCTTATGTCCACCTCCTCCAGGCCATAGAAGAAGCTTGCCTAGACATATCAGTAGATGCATGCCAGGGGTGGATCAGAGATGCAAGAGGATTTTACCCCCGCTTACGGGCTAGGGTCAATATAGCCTGAGATGTGAATGAGATTCTCTGGCCTGATCCAGGCCAAAGATAGGATGCTGAGGTGAACTAATGTTCTTGGTGTGTGTTGTACTGTAAAGTACACGAATAAAATTGTGTCACTGTATTGGTTGCGTCATTTGTGTTTATCATGTGAAAATGATTTTGAGGGGAAGAACCACAAGCAACATAATTTGCCAGCAGTGGTGGCTGGTGCAAAAAAAAAAAATTTTTTTTTTTTGGGTGGGCGCAAACAAAATTAAAATTAAACTTTTAATACTCGCCTGTAAATAGCCATTTATCAGGTGATTAAGCATCATTACTACTAGTATAAAATAAAGGCACATCGCATCCAGTTAGCSAGCTCCGCTTGCTATAAGAACTGCTGGAAAAAACTCGTTGAGAATGGTCCAATCACATGAGCCCAAATATTTAAAGACAATATTGATTCGCTAAGAACAAAAGTGGGAGGGTTCGGGTCGCACAGTGCTGTGCCCCAAGGATGATTTTTTTTTATTGCAAATAAATTATATTAAGAAATACAGTGGAATATTGTGACTAAATGAGTTTATTTTATTATTAAAATAAAAAAATATTATGTTAAATGTTAAAGTAGCATTCTTCTCTGTCTAACTTTAAGGGGGCGGCGCCTCTGCGCCCCGTATTGACCGGCCACCACTTCTTGCCAGTTTTGGAAATATTGTTTTCAATTTATTGGACCAATATGTAAGACTATTTTGTAGTTTGTGTGTTGCTGAGGCCTTCATTTTGACCTGAAAATACGATGTTTGGGAAATTGGGTGTGACGTTATGGATTTGTGTTTACTGTTTTGAGAATACAAGACATAGTTTCAAGAAATGTGTTTAAGCAATCGAGAAAAATGGCCACCAATTTATACGTCTCTCTACCACAGTGGAAGGAAGAGCCTGAGGAAAAAAAAAAAAATTCACTTATGTAGTGCTGACTATTCATGTTGTTTAGACCTCTTCAAGTCTGTACGTGCAATAGACAGATGGTGTATATACCAAATCTTAGCATGTATTCAACACAATTAAATTTACATGATTTTCTTTAGATTTTGTAAGGCTGCTTTGTGAAGTTGAAATTAACTGACAGTAGTGGCAGTAGCTTCTCTGTTTGTGGGAAAACTAATTTAATTCACTTTAAGGCAATTAATTGTTCTCTCTGCAATCGTTTGAAAAGTTACGCATTAAATTCTATGTATGTGAMCGGGGATTTTGAATTACCACCAGGAACACATGGAGCGGTTCTACATCTTTTGTAGTTTATTCAGTTGGTTCCAAAATAAAAAATTCTTAAAACATATAGAAAACAGTGCTGCTCAAAGCTTTCACTGTCACAGGTGAAAGAAAGAAACAAACAAACAAATAAAATCTTAGTCAATGACAAATCTTAAAGAGCTGATAGCACAACTCCAATTTTCACAGCTCCATCTTGCTGTTTAAAACAGCACACTCCCGAACATCAGCACACGCACGGCAAGAAACATACAGCCGTCATGAAAATAGAAAAATGGAAAATTTACATTRCAGAAAACCACCATGAAAATAAATGTATTACTATTTAGTACAATATGGCAGTGGGAACACTGTGCAAAATAAAAACATTATAAGTACACCTCATGGTATGTTACTTATTGGCACATTTCTTGTAAAAATAAAATGGAAAGAAACACCTCACATAACCATGAACCTCTACTTTTCATCTCCTGTGCACTTTACAAAAAAAGGTTGAAAAAAAAAGGTTGAAATCTTCCCCAGTGAAGTAATATACACACTGTGTAAACAATCACATATTGTGCAAGGCACATTAAAACATTAAACATTTGCACATTTAAGTGTATTCCTCTTTTAGGTTTTACATTTCAACAGGCCTACATCTCACATGACATTATACCATTGGACATCATTGCACATGGTATAAGTTAACAAATATATCCACTCTTGGAAATAAAACAAAAAAATATTCATCCAGGCATGACACTCAACAAGAATATTTACAGGAAATATCATATTTACCGCCGGATGGCCTCAACTATGGCGTGATTTTACATCAGAGCATGCAGCACCTCCTGCTCACTGCACGTCACACAAGATGTCTGACACAAGAACACATGTGCATTCTCCTACATGTGACACCCACCACACCACCTTTTGGCCACTTCAGGGAATTCACTGTTTCTCTTTATGGTATAAATCTTAAACAACAAAACCATAAAAAAGGAAATTTCTCCATGCAAAGGAAGAAATAAAACGTTTATTTACCACCCGGTAGTACCACCATTACCACGATCCAATAGACAACACCTCACATGCTGGGGTGAGAACAGAACATGCGGTGATGAGAGGTGTACACACCTCCAGGTCAAATGCCAACTGATCCATGAAACGGTTGAAACCATGAAACACTGGTTACATTGTTCCTTTAGCTGCAAAAAAAAACAAAACAATATGTTTGATATTTTTAAAATTAAAATTCAACCAACACTATTATTGATACTAAATATTTATATGGCCACAAACACAGTTGCAAAASTGTGGCAGGTAGAAAAATAGTATATCACAAAACAAAGTTCACACTTATTCCCAGAAAATACGTAACATTTTCTCACTCTTAATCTATGATCTTTAATTCAGCTAAAGCTCTATTTATGCACAAAACCCAGACATCTGCTGTTGGTGAGTGTAAATCAAAAACCTGCTTACMAGTGGCGGCTACTGGTCTGTCAAATAGGGGAAGCTCATTTTYGGCCTACATCATAAAATTGTCTATTTATTTAAAAGTAAATTCTGCCCTACATTCCTTTTCAAGAAAATGGTCTGTGACCCTGTTGTACCAACTAGGCGTCTTTTCCAGTGACTTGACCAGTGTCCTCTCAATGGCCAGCAGAGTTAGGCTGCTTAAACGGCCTTGGCCCATTGTGTTTCGGGTCTARGACTTGAGCCGCTTTAAACAGGAGAAGCTCCTTTCTATACCAGCAGATGTAGGTCCAATTGTTGCCACTAATGATAACAGTTTGTAAAGCTGAGGCATTGCACTGTCCAACTCCATGTCTTTAAGGAACACCAAGTAATCACACAGCTTTCCCCTGTTACCCTGCAAGTCCYRATCTGAATACAGGACTTGAAGTTCTGACCTCAGTCTCCCTGAATCAAAGTGATGGCCATAACTTTTCAGGACACTTTGGAAGGCCTCCTCTGGAAATACTTGTCTCATGTCATCAAATTTCTCTGGATTGGCTAATTCTAAGAAGAGCAAATTTTCTAAGCTCTAAGCTTTCCAAATTTTCCCTATCTTTTGCACTAAATCAATCTTAGGTGTTGATCTGCCCTGCTGTTTAATTCTAATTTTTTCTCATAAGGAACACTTTCAAATGGCTTCACCAAAATCAGGTCGACAATATTCGCACTGTCTGCCATCGTGTGCAGGTTCACCCACGACGCTAGCCTAGCCTACTACATGAATGAATGAATGATCTAAAAATAATAATAATAATTGAACTCTGTAAAAGTGAAATAAGGAATGTGGTGTATAATTGTGTGAAATGTATGATGAAAATCAAGCAATTTCACCAAGCAAATATAAAGAAATAGGTTGCAGCAGTTTTTATTTCGACTGAACTTCAGAAATCCGCGATGGGACTTCAGCGATTCCTTATAGTACAAAATTGCTGTCAGTCAAAAGGAGATGCAGTCTTT
>QMIH01003270.1:9947-22136 GCA_003987875.1 Clarias batrachus
AGCTTCTTCCTCACACAGAGGGATTACATCATCATCATCTTCCTCATCGGCCTGCAGCTCTGCCTCAGCCTCATCCTCAAGTAGAGAGGGGGGGGAGCAGGGGGAGGGGGGGAGAGGATCACCTTATTCCTTAAAGATTTTATTTTCATATCTGCATCTCTCTCTCTCTCTCTCTCTCTCTCTCTTACACACACACACACACACACAAACTCTCTCTCTCGCTCTGGATTACAAAAAACACAAGTTGAACATGTGTGAAGGAAATAATACTGCCCTCTAGTGGTCAGTGTTCACCATCGCAGTGACAGTGACACAACAGAGCCATGACACAATGATCTGTTTCTTTCTCTCTCACCACACACGCACACACACACACACACACACACACACACACACACATTCCGGTTATGCTAGCCGTTAGTGTGGTGAAGGCAGGAGTCCAGAGCCATGTGCTGATTGGTTGGTTCAGAGTGAGGTGAAGGGGCTGATGGGAAACGTATTTCTCTGAAGTTTTTCTTTTCACTCTGGTTTTACAGTTTTTAATGATTTTGTCTTTTTATTCTATCAGATTTTATGTGTTTATTTCTTCCTGCTGTTCACATTGTGTGTGTGTGTGTGTGTGTGTATATACACACTGAGAGTCAGTCACACTCCAGTGTCATGTTTTTAAATGTTAGCGTGATGGTTTTAGCCATGAAGCTAATGATAGAAGACGTGTTTTTTTTACTAATGAACGTGATAAATGTTTATTTTAACACGTGAGTCAACCGACTTTACATTTCATACGATTATACACCGCGTGTTTACACACAGAGCAGTAGCCGTGTTAGCGTATTAGCGTCAGGATTAGCAGGAGTGTTTCAGACTTCCTGTAGTAGCAGAACTTCCTGTTGTAGCGCCGCCTCTTCTTTTATAGCTTAGATTAAATATTTAAAGCCAAATAGACAATATCACATGACTGTGTGCGTGCGTGTGTGTGTGTGTGTCAGACATGTGAATGTGTTCACATCAGTAATAACTCCTGTTTATGTGCCTTGTGGGGCGGAGCTTCGCCAGAGGCGGGGTGTCAGAAAGGGGCGGAGTCCAACAGTTCGACTCAATTTTATTGTTCATTTTTGTGTGTGAGCGTTTTTGTGTGTGTGTGTGTGTGTGTGTGTGTGTTCCTGCAATTCACTTTAATGTGTATCAGAATGACTGAATTTCACTTCCTGTATGTTAATCACCTGTGACACGCCTCAATAAAGAATAACAAAACCTCCTCACACTCGTGTGTGTGTGTGTGTGTGTGTGGGTGTGTGTGTGTGTGAGAGAGAGAATCTTTCCTGTATGAGACTCACTGTTCCTCTTCCTCGTGTGTGCACTACTAACACGTTCAGTAAAACAGTTGTGTGTTTCTCAGGCAGCAGTGCATTCTGGGTAATTCTGCAGTGATCTGACCCCTGACCAGTACAGACATGTGGAACAGGAAGAGGGATTAGAACACAACCTGTCTTGGATGCTGTGTGTGCATGCTCTCACACACACACACACACACACAGGGCAGGAATGTGGAGTGATGGAGTGATTAGTGAATGAGTGCAGATTCAGCATTGCTTTTATTCCACACACACAGAAACCTGCTGCAGTCACACTCTCATTTAGCTCATTGGATTAACACACAGACACACACACACACACACACACTGATCCATTTCTCCTGACCTCTGTACACACAATGTATTCTGTCTGATTAGTTAATCAAGAGCTGATGATTAGCAGCACCTGAATGACTTACTCTCTTAAATACTGTTTGAGTTTAATTGATTTTTTTGGCTTTGTTTTTATTAATTAAATAATGGCACAGTGAATCAGAAAGAGCTTACTGACCAGTACATGTGCACATACAAGGAGTGTGACGACGACACACAGTCTCATAACAGGAGTGCACTGACATGTCGGTGTGGGTCTGAGGTTGGGTTTGTCGAATACTGAGACCCGCTACGATGATGATGATTATCAGAATTAAATGAGGGGGCACTAACTTTTACACAACTGTAGATAGATACTTTATTGAACTTCCTAAAAGAACTTCCTGTCCAGGGTCTACCCTGTCTCGTACCCTGAATCTCCTGTGATTAGCTCCTGGTCCACTGTGACCCTGTACAGGAGAACCCACACTAGCGAGCTCGCCGCATCACCTGGAGGTTGTGAGATCGAGTCCCGGGTGATGCCGCAGCCTCTCACAGCCGGAAGCGTAGACATACCTGATGGGCGGAGCTCTCTCAGCGGGACGATCATGGCCCTCTGTGATCTCACACAGGTGTAAGGAGTGGATGGTGCTTTCCTCCGAGTGTGTTACACCGCGTGTGTGAGGGGGGATGACCTCTAGTTTGTGTACATGTTGTGTCTCTCAGAGCAGCGGGGTGTGTCCAGTTCACCTGAGAACACACACACACACACACACCTGAGCTCGGGTCCACAGCAGGCAGTTTAACAGCACTCAGTGTTCTTTCACAGAGGTGTGGAGTGTTACACAACTGTTACACCTTCATCACTGTACACTCCATCTGGTCTCGCTTACAGCTGAATGTTTTTTTGTTTGTTTGTTTTTGTTCAAATGAAGTAAGACGTATGTATGCAAACAAAATGAAACTTTTAATCCTGGCCTGTAAATAGGCATTAATCAGGTGATTGTGCATCATTACTACTAGTATAAAATAAAGTCCTGACTCACGTCACATCCAGTCAGCAGCTCCGCTCGCCATAAGAAGTGCTGGAAAAGACTCGCTGAGAATCACATGGTCCAATCACATGAGAACAAATATTTAAACACAATATTGATTCACTAAGAACAAAAGTGGGAGGGTTCAGGGCGCACAGTGCTCCGCCCCAAGGATGATTTGAAAAGATCCAATCAGAGCTCAGTCTGAAGTCACATGCTTTTCAAAAACGTACCTGTCTACATAGACGCTGGTTTGTCCGGCGCTCCGCGTACACCAACACAAATGAACATGATACAGTTTAGATTTTTTAAATTGCAAATAAATTATATTAAGAAATACAGCGGAATATTGTGACTAAATGACTTTATTTCTTCTTCTTTGTCTTTCGGCTGTTCCCTTTCAGGGGTCTCCACAGCGAATCATCTGCCTCCATCTAGCCCTCTCCTCTGCATCCTCTTCTCTCACACAAACTAACTTCATGTCCTCTCTCACTACATCCATAAATCTCCTCTTTGGTTCCTCTAGACCTCCTGCCTGGCAGTTCCAACCTCAGCATCCTTCTACTGATACACTCACAAAGTGTCAGAGAAACACACCTGTGTTTCTCTGACTTTATCTCCAATGAGTTGTTCCTCTCATGGACTCATTCTTGATTCTATCCATCCTTGTCACTCCCAAAGAGAACCTCAACATCTTCATCTCCGCTACCTGCAGCTCTGCCTCCTGTCTTTTCTTCAGTGCCGCTGTCTCTAAGCCGTAGAGCATCGCTGGTCTCACCACTGTCCTGTACACCTTTCCTTTTACTCTCACTGATACTCTTTTATCACACAGCACACCTGACACTTTTCTCCACCCGTTCCAACCTGCCTTTATCCTCCTCTTCACCTCTTTTCCACACTCACCATAACTCCGGACCATTGACCCTAAGTACTTAAAGTCCTGCACCTTTGCCTCTGCTCCCTGTAGCCTCACCGTTCCAMCTGGTTCCCTCTCATTCACACACATGTATTCTGTCTTGCTGCGGCTAACCTTCATTCCTCTGCTTTCCAGAACAAACCTCCACCTCTCCAAATTTTCCTCCACCTGCTCTCGCTACAAAGCACAATGTTATCTGCAAACATCATAGTCCATCGAGACTTCTGTCTAACCTCATCTGTCATCCTGTCCATCCGCAGAGCAAACAAAAAGGGGCTCGGAGCCGATCCCTGATGCAGACCCACGTCTACCTTGAACTTTTCTGTCACACCTACAGCACATCTCGCCACTGTCTTACAGCTCTTATACATGTCCTGCACCACTCTAACATACTTCTCTGCCACTCCAGACTTCCTCACACAACACCACATCTCCTCTCTCGGCACCCTGTCGTATGCTTTCTCTAAATCCACAAAGATACAATGCAACTCTCTATTACCTTCTCTGTACTTCTCCATCAGCATCCTCAAAGCAAATACTGCATCTGTTGTGCTCTTTCTAGGTATGAAACCATATTGCTGCACACAAATGCTCCCCTCTGCCCTTAACCGAGCTTCCACTACTCTTTCCCAAAGCTTCATTGTATGGCTCATCAGCTTTATGCCTCTGTAGTTGCCACAGCTCTGCACATCTGCCTTGTTCTTACACATCTGCACTAATACACTTCTCCTCCATTCCTCTGGGATTCTCTCACTCTCCAAGATCTTGTTAAACAGACTAGTCGGAAACTCTACTACAGCCTCTCCTAAGCACTTCCATACTCCACAGGTATGTCATCAGGACCAACATCAGGACTGAAAGGCTTTATTACATTATTAAAATAAATAATTATTATGTTAAACAATTACATGTTAAAGTAGCATTCTTCTCTGCCTAACTTTAAGGGGGGCGGCGCCCCTGCGCCCCGTATTGACCGGTATATGTTCAAGTTGTTTGTATGATATCAGTGTGAATGTTGACACTATAACTCCACCTCCACCCAAAGACACCTCTCAGCCTTAATATCAACACATTAAGGTATCGAGTAGGTTCTGCTTGTACCACCAGGGCGGCGCTGACCTGAACTACCTTAGTGTGGTAACTGTAAGGGCCGTGACAGTGTGTGAACATTCTCCAAAAAACACTGAACACATTTAGGTCACTCTCAGCAGTGGCTGTTTTACCCAGCAGGCAGTTCTGTTTCTCTGATCACATGACAAAAAAAAGCAACATGATTGGCTCCTGCTGTAAGTAACAACACACTTTGCTTAAACTTCACTTTTGTACACTTTTGTAGTGTGTGTGTATGTACATCTTATATTCACATTAACCCAGGCATTACACACTTTAATGTGCGGCTAAGAGTAAATCGCACTTCTGTACACACACACACACACACACACACACAGACACACACTGCAGTATTAACAAGAGAGTGTGAAACGCAGAGTTCATGAATATTTAATAGTTAGAGATATCTGCAAATTGTCTCAACTTACTGTCAGCATAAAATCACACTCATCAGCATCACACACACACACACACACACACACACACACACACACACACAAACACACAAAACACTAAATGCTGATTAAAACTGTGTTATTTAAAGAAATAACAGAATTCGTTATAAATTTAAATTTTTATGCGTAGTGGTTGTAGCCTCACACCTGCAGGGTCGAGGGTTCGATTCCCACCTCAGGTCTGCGTGTGTGTGTGTGTGTGTGTGTGCCCCCTGTGTTGGCCTGGCTCCCTGTCCAGAGTGTACCCTGCACTGTGCCCCGAGGTCCCTGGGAAAAAGTCTCTCTCTCACTCTCTCTCACACACACACACACACACACACACACACACACACACACTGTGTCAGCATGTGTGTTACTTGTGATAATGAATGAACCTGTGAAAAGTTAAACACACCTGATAAACATTTAAGTGGTTTGATGGTTTGGTCACAGAGGTGCGCAGACTTTTCAGCAGGCGTCACTCTGATCCCTTTGAACTGAGGTGGGGTCTTGCAGGGGGCGTGTCCCGTGTCTGAGCATGGCCCGTGGTGGCCACGCCCACCCTGTTGACGTTGTCGTGGTGACCGCGGCGCTACGTGATGACGCGGTAAGTATATGAGCGCACGCGGCGCGGGGCTCGGGCCTCTTGTTTTCCCGCCGCTGTCGGTGTGCGTAGGTGCGCATGCGCAGAAGCTCCCGGACACAGCACGCGTAGACACACGGTGAGCCGCACCGCCGCCTCGGTTCGGGTTTTATACAGTTTATTTACAGGTTAAGATTGATTTTATAGAGCTCTAGAGAGTATGTGTGTGTGTATGTATGTGAGATAGGTGAGAGTAGAGACGGGAGGAGTGTGTTAGCGTTCACACACACAGAGCCGCGCGCGCGCCATGATGGAGCGCCACAGTAAGGCTGAGTGAAAATGGCTGGTGTGTGTTTCCTCACACACTCACACTCTGCTCTTAACGCGACACACACTTCTTACCTCAGCTCTCAGCTTCTCACACACTCGGCTTTAATCTCAGAGCAACACTCTGAGCTCGCGCACACAGGGTTATCAAAAGACTAAAGTTAATCTGATTTACAGAGGTAACACACACACGCGCACACACACACTGAGACGGGTGTGTATCTGAGGTAAAAAACTGTGAAGTAACTTTTCTTTCTGTGTGCCGTTAGCCTGTAGCCGCTCTAACACACACCGCTAACTGTGATGCTAACTCTCTTAGCTCGCCTCAGGCTAGGCTACTTCAGGATGCTGTGAGCGCGCGTGCGCACTCTAATTAGCCTAGCACGTCATCACTGTGGTTATATTATTAATAATAATAATAGAGTTCTACACACTCCTGCTCGTGTGATAATCAGTGCTGTGTGTGTGTGTCCGCCCGCGCTGTGAAACATGAGGTGTGTGTTAGCTGGCGGTCTGTAGCCGGTGGGATGGAGCGACACGTGGTGGAGAGGTGGCCGGGGGCCGGGCTCTGTAACCCGGCTACAGCTTTTCGCTCCGCCCGGGGCTCGTGAGCCTGCTACAGCTCCTCACTGCGATCAGTGCCGGGGTGTGTCACTGTGTAGTGCTATTCATTCCAATTTATTTGTATAGCGCTTTTAACAATGGTCATTGTCATAAAGCAGCTTTAAAGAGTCAAAAGAATATAATGTGTGTGAATCAGAATGAACAGATGAACGAGCCGAGGGCGAAAAACTCCCTGAGATGGTAACAGGAAGAAACCTTGAGAGGAACCAGACTCAACAGGGAACCCATTCTCATCTGGGTGATAACGGAGAGTAGGGATTGATCTGCACTCATACTGTGTGTTAGGAGGCTGCAAGTTCATATGGAGTCCAGTTGTTTATTGGAGACTCAGGTAGACTGTAGGAAACTCCAGTCCTGAACTATCGAGAGACTGCAGTCACGAGTCCTCAGAGGACAGCTGTCTGTATCAGCTGAGGACAGGAGTGTCTTCATGGTGAAGTGGAACCGTCCCCAGTCACCACACGCATCCCAGTCAGTCCACACGGGGTATCCAACCAGAAGAGGAACACCGGGACGAGTCTGACAGGTCCAGAGGACAGAGGGGTCTGGATCACTGGCAGCTCAGTAGAGACGTGTGTAGCTCGACGGGTGGGGGGGGGATAACAGTTAGGTCTGGTCAGTCACATGTAAAAGGTGACAGTGTGCAAGCAGGGACTCCGGCAGAGCTATGACCTCATGACTGTAACCATCACATTGCTATGACCTCAAACATGACATTGGTGTGATTGGGTGTCGTGAGGTGTGTGTGGTGTACTGAGTGACTTTATCAGCCCACACCGTCTGAGGGTGATTTATTAGAGTATTAACCATGTGTGTTTTCCAGGTTTGAGTGACCCATCATGGCTGACCTGGACAAGTGAGTACTGTCCCCCTATCCTCCAACCCCTCTACACTTTCCTTACACATGGACTCCTCCTCCTCCTGTATGTTGTACAAGTGTGTGTGTGTGTCATTTGGGACACAGCCAGCTGATGTTTACTCCACCTGTATCAGGTGACTGGAGGCACTGGGGTATGGAGTGTATCACCTGTGCTGCACACACACACTGTCTGTGTTACTGTTCCTTACCTGTGTGTGTGTGTGTGTGTGTGTGTGTGTAGTAAGGAGCAGGCTGAGCTGGAGCAGGCCGACATGGAGGATGTAGAAGAAGTAGAGGAGGAGGAGACTGGAGAGGACAGCAAAGGTACACACACACACAGCCAGGATACAAACCCTTGCTATCTAACTGGTGCTTATTACACATTTTCAGTGCGTCACTTGATCCCTCATGACCTCAGTACCCTGTGTGTGTGTGTGTGTGTGAGAATGTGCTGAATACAGGAGCACAGAGCTGATTACTGTTTAATCTGATATTCTCTGATCCTTTATCACACCTCAGCATGTTCACTCTGACCGTGTTCCCTAAGGTATTGGGGGGTGTGTGGTAGTACAGACATCATCTCTTCATTGCACTTTTGAACCCCTTTGTTATGGTGTGTGTGTGTGCGCTAGCTCGACAGCTGACAGTACAGATGATGCAGAACCCTCAGGTCCTGGCGGCTCTACAGGAGAGACTAGACGGCCTTGTGGGTTCTCCGTCAGGATACATGGAGAGGTATATATACACACACACACACACACACACACAACTACATGATGAGGAGACTCGGTTGATTGAGGATTCCTTTGTGCTGTGATTGACGTTGCCACACTGACTCTTAAATCCATGGTTAGATGTATAGTAGAGATGAGGCGGTGTGTCGGTCAGTGATCAGCCTCAGATATAAAACATTCTGTACTGAGCGCAGGAGATTCAGACTGAAGCGACAAACATTTTTATGGCATCGAATTATCAATATTCGCACGTTAAAATCCTCTGATCCGCCTTTTTCTCCAAACTGAGTGAATTAGTCTCAAACACACTCAGTGTGACGGGTCTCGGAACAATACCAGCGCTCATTAGTCCAAAATCACGTGTGTAGCAATCACAAACACGGCCGCGAGCACACCGGTTGAGTCTCAAGACTTCGTGGGCGTTCGAGGCAATAAAACATCGGCCCTTCTTTATAATCCTGCAGGTGGCGCTCTCTGAACTATTTACACATTTCATCCGGTGTGTGAGGAGTGACGTGTAGATCAGTAACTCAGTAACTGCAGCTTTGTGTTTAACTATTTTAAAGTATTTCTACTGTATTTGATGTAAGTTTGCTCTGCTTGGTTTATAAGTGTACAGTTAATTACTCAAACTTCTTTTAAAGGTTAAAATTGTAACAATATTGCGAGCGGGTATTTGATGTAATATCGAATCAGGATGTTTATGAAACTGTAATTCATAGAATCTGAATATTAATATAATCGACAGAGATATCGTGATAAGGAGGTGATGAAAACGCGACTGAAAACGACCACAGAGCATAGAACACTGTGTGTGTGTGTGTGTGTGTGTGTGTGTGTGTGTCAGTCTGCCGCGGGTGGTGAAGCGGAGAGTGAACGCTTTGAAGAACCTGCAGGTGAAATGTGCTCACATTGAAGCCAAGTTCTATGAGGAAGTGCACGAGCTGGAGAGGAAGTACGCGGCACTGTACCAGCCTCTCTACGACAAGGTTAGTGTGCACACACACACACACGCGCGTGTACTGCTTTTATTACTCATAAGAGTTGAATATTAAAGAAAGGAGCTTATGTCGGCTGCACTAACTGTGTGTGTGTGTGTGTTTTCAGCGCAGTGACATCGTCAAGGCTGCGTATGAGCCCACAGAGGAGGAGTGTGAGTGGAAACAGGCTGAGGATGAAGAGCTGTCTGTAAGTCATCCCCTCACACACACACGTTCCAAACTCTACAGCTCAATGTGTTCCACCGGACACAAACATTGTGTGTGTGCACAGAGTGATCTGAAGGACAAGGTGAAGGTAGAAGAGGAGAAGAAGGATGAGGAGAAGGAGGACCCTAAAGGAATCCCTGAGTTCTGGCTCACTGTGTTTAAGAATGTCGACCTGCTCAGTGAGATGCTGCAGGTACACACACACACACACACACACACACATACACCTTGTAGCCTCTGTCTGCGTGTGTGTGTGTGTGGATCTACATTGATCCATCCCGTGTGTGTTACAGGAGCATGATGAACCCATCCTCAAACACCTACAGGACATCAAGGTCAAGTTCTCAGACGCAGGACAGCCGATGGTACGTCCCCACATCATTCATGTGCGCACACACACACACACTGCACATGTCAGTCATGTGATTGTTGTGTCCGTGAGCWTTACAGTCGGTCTGTGATTAATCCTGTTAAAAAACGCCTGAATGTCAAACAGAATAATTGAGATTAAATGATGACTGTGAATGTTGTGTGTTCGACTCTCACCATGTCCGTGTGTACATCAGTGACTCTCGGGTTCGGATAGTTCAGGTGCCATAGTGAGTTTTTCACACCAAGTTTGTTTTGTTAATAAGTTTGTCTTAAATGTTTTAGAGAATTCTCTTCCAGTCTTTCTGCTGTGTGCCGATGTGTAGTTCACAGCACCCCCTGTGGGTTCATAGAGGAACTGCAGCGTTTTGCTGCCTGAAATTCCATCATGTATTAATTTAAAATACATTTTGCAGTGGATGTTGTGAGAATTTCCACACACTCATAATTATGTAACTGACTCGGTTGTTTCTTTACTATTGAATTTATTACTCTTAAGGTTTTATAAAGTTATTGATCATCTTGAATGTAAAGAGGTTTTAAACACGGCTGAAGTTTGGTCCATGATTCAGAAACTGTGATACTTTGTGAATTTTTGTGATCTGTTGCTGCTAAAAGCCGAAAGCCCTGAGTCAAGCCGTGGCACCTCTCACACACTCTAAACTCCTGTCTGACTCATTTAAAGTTCAAGAAAACACTACAAACTGTACAGTGATGTTCAATACATGCACGATGTCCCTAAAGTCGAGGAATAATCATGTTAAACAGTCGTGATCTCAGTATTGACCAAATACAATCATTGACTTGTTATGATGGAGCAGCTCCACTGTACTTGTGTTTATAAGCACTCTGCTGTTTACTGGCTGTTAGAATAAAGATTTTTTCCCCCTTTACCTTGATGGTTTAAATTCGAGAGATGAAAGGGGTCTTTAGTGAGGATTAATGCAGCTAGAATGCAAGCGATGGCAGGAAGTAACTTGTTTGACACACGTACACACTGCCGGGGTAAATAAACATTTATTTGTGTCAGACATCAGTAGAGTGAATCCACCCTGTACACATCTCCAGAACTGTCCAGTGTATTATTTAGATCAGTTTATAAGTGTGATGTGTGTGTGTGTGTGTGTGTGTGTGTGTGTGATGTCACCAGAGAGACGTCTGTACTTTAATCAGGGGAAACCCACTGGTGAGGAAGTGGGGTACTGTTGTCATGGTAACTAGAAAGGGTTTATTTTTAGTTTATGCTCTCGGAAAGGCCTCCGTCACTGGGCTGTGTCCCAAATGATCTTGGCTGAGTCATCWTCCGGTCGTGTCCCAAACTGCAGTGTAGGTGATGTCTGGACTGTAGAGTGGGCGTGTCTGAGCCACTACGTACAGCCTGTAGAGAGAGCAGATGCAGCGTCCTGTGTTCATCTTCATTTTTGTGTGTGTATAGAGTTTTACATTAGAGTTCCACTTCGAGCAGAACGACTTTTTCTCCAACACGATTCTCACAAAGACCTACAAGATGAGATCTGAACCGGACGAGTCGGACCCCTTCTCCTTCGACGGCCCAGAGATCATGGGCTGCACTGGGTACGACACCGCTCTCACGTTTACATGTAATGTGTACGAGGTGAACTCCTGTAGAGCGTGACCGTGTGTGTGTGTGTGTGTAGGTGCACGATTGACTGGACCAAAGGGAAGAATGT
Organism: Clarias batrachus; assembly: GCA_003987875.1. Classification (NCBI taxonomy): domain Eukaryota; kingdom Metazoa; phylum Chordata; class Actinopteri; order Siluriformes; family Clariidae; genus Clarias; species Clarias batrachus. Next base: position 21,504 of record QMIH01003270.1, read on the forward strand.
TACTCTGAAGACCATAAAGAAGAAGCAGAAGCATAAGGGCAGAGGGACAGTGAGGACGGTCACCAAGACTGTCCCTAATGACTCCTTCTTCAACTTCTTCTCTCCTCCTGAAGGTACACACACACACACACACACACCTGTCATGGCTGGGGGTGTGGCTTTATGTGGTGTAACAGAGAGGTCTGCATGGCTGTGTTTAAATAACACACTCTGTTCTATTGTCTTTCAGTACCAGAGAGTGGTGAACTGGTGAGTCTCTCTCTCTCACACACACGCGCGCACACACACACACACACACGTTCTGTATAAAAGCCTACCTGGGGCTGTGTGTAGTGCCCTAACCCTGCTGTGTGTGTGTGTGGTTCAGGACGAGGACTCGGAGGCCATCTTGGCGGCGGACTTTGAGATCGGTCACTTTATCCGTGAGCACATCGTGCCGCGCGCCGTGCTGTACTTCACCGGGGAGGCCATCGAGGACGACGACGACGATGTGAGTGTAGGAGACCGGTGATGTAACGGGACGCGGCCCGAGTGTAACTGATACTGAGACTCTACAGTCTGTGGCTGTGTTCCAAATCACACCTCAGGGGGTTTAGTCAGCTTTTACTCAACTAGAGAAGTGTGAACTGGAGC
>QMIH01003272.1:2236-25252 GCA_003987875.1 Clarias batrachus
AACTAGTTTTTCTGCATCATTTAGTGACAATATGTTTCTTATCTTGGCAATATTTCTAAGGTGAAAGAAAGCTATCCTGGTGATATTATCTACATGTGCTTCAAACGAAAGGCTGGAATCTATAATCACACCGAGGTCTTTTACTGTTGCTCTTGATGGAACAGGAAGGCCATTTAAATTTACAGTGTGATCAGAAAGCTTGCTTCAAGCTGCATGCGGTCCTATGAGTAGAACTTCTGTCTCATCAGGATTTAGCAGAAGTTAGTTAGCATCCAGTCTCTTATATCCTTTACACTAGGGGTGTCCAAATCCAGTCCTGGAGGGCCAGTGACCAGCACAGTTTGTAATTCACCAACACCTAAACACACCCACTGAACCTAGTAATTAGCAGATTAGTTAAATCAGCTGTGTTTGAGAAGAAGAAGCACCAACATGTGTCTGGATTTGGACACCCCTGCTGCTATAGAGAATGAGTGAAATAGAGTGCAGAGTTAAATTGCAATTCTCCTGACAGGCAGCAGAGGGCACTAAATCAATTCATTCAGATTGAAAATATTTAGCTGGCAAGTAGTTTAGTGGAGTGTTTCTCTATACATGCCATGTCAAAGAGCTGTTACTATAGAAACTGAAGGGTACTATAATGAGTGCATTAATATAAATAGAAAAAGATTGTCTTCACCTCATTAACCACTCACCGCGCCTCATTTACCAATTACAACCCCCACCTCATTTATTGACCTTTAATCGCTGCTTAACAGCTGTTGCTATGTGATGTTATTTCCATTTTAGGCTCCAGATGCACAGGGTCAAAAACCCTAATGAGTTTCGAGGATGTCCGTCTGTGGAGTCCTTAAACATGGAACCTTAGAACAGAAGAGTTCCATTTCAAATTCAGTTCAATGTAGAATATTTTAACACGATAAAAACTTTTAACTGGACAAAATAAAAGGAAGCACTGCAGTAAAATATAGTTTTAGTATTTAAGTTTAAGTATTTAAGCTAAAAGGAAAGGGAAAGATGGCCAAGGGTTCCTCGGGGGTTCCTCAGGGAATCATTGGATAGGTGACAATTCTTGCATTCTAAAGTGATTCTTGAGGGGACCGTAAATGGTTATTCCACAAAAATAAACTAGAAAACAATTTTAAGGTTTGTGTAAAACATGTTTATAAATAATTTCTCCTTAAGGTTCCACCGTCCTGTGGCTCTGACATCAGTGATAATTAAATCCTTTGAGCGACTTGTAAAGGATTTTATCTGTGCTTCATTACCACAATCCCTTGATCCCCTACAATTTGCCTACCATCATAAAAAAAAGCACAGATGATGCCTTCTCCCATGTCCTTCATACTACTTCACTTCACTTCACTTCACTTCACTTCTTTTATTTATGAAGGAAATTTGAAAACAACTCAAGGTTGACCAAAGTGCTGTACAACATCAGAATAAAAAGAGTAAAAATCAGGTAAAAACTGAAATAAACAAGAATAAAATACTATACATAAAATTAATACATCTAAGAAGAATGTTTTGAGGATTGTTTTAAAAGTAGACTACAGGGTTAGGGTTAAAAGTACTACACTTTCACATCTGGAGATTGGGGAAGGGAATTATGCAAGACATTTGACTTTTCATTTACTACAGCTCAGTTTTTAATACTGTAGTTCCTTCCTGACTCATCATGAAACTCAGTGACTCTGGGACTCGGTCACTTGTTGTGCTCCTGGAACCTGAACTTCCTGACAAACTGACCACAGGTGGTAAAGATGGACAGTGGTTCTCAGAAAGCGTCACACTGAACTTTGGACACCTCAAGGTTGTTTTCTGAGTCCCCTGCTCTTGTCTCTCTACATTCATGCCTGCTATGCTCAATACAGCTCCAACTCTGTAAAAGTCGCAGATGACACAGTGGTGGTTGGTCTGATCCAGAACAATGATGAGCTAGCTTATCTGGAGGACACTATCTTGGTTTAAGATCAACAACTTGGACTTAAATTTCTCAATCAACAACGAGATGGGGGTGGACTTCAGCAAAGGAAAGCAAGACTCTCAGTACATGCCGACTCTCAGATCAACGGGACTCTGGTGGAAGGGGTGACCAGCTACAAGTATCTGGGAGTCCATGTCTCTGAGGATTTGTCTTGGACACCTCATGCCACCTCACTGTTGAAAAAGGCTAGACAGCGTTTGTACTACCTCAGACAGCTGAGATAGTTCAGGATCTCCTGTGGTCTGAGCAAAACCTTCTACACCTCCATCATCCAATTTGTTGTTTCTGGGAATATTACCATCTGGTATGGAAGCAGCAGGACTTGAGCAGAGTGATCAGGTGTGCTGAGCGCAACACCAGGACTGTATTGCCTCATCTACAGGACATTTACATCAAGCAGTGCAGGTCCATGGGACAGTGCATTATAAAAGACATTCAACACCCTAATCACAATCTGTTTCAGTGGCTGCCATCTCGCAAGAGACTCACAGTCTCAAGGTCACTCAAGGTCACTCAGGGCATGTACTGAAAGACTATAAACAGCACCTTTTTCCATCAGGCTATGAGGACATTAGTCACACAACCTCATCAATAAACCTAATTACTATATATATATATATCTGCATAGTCTGTAGTTAGGCTGTAGTTTCACTACTTTTGTACTTGTTTAACCATGTACAATCTTAAGTTAAGTTTACGCTCCCCTTGATAAATAACAGATTTTAATTTTAACAGAGTTTTTAATTGAAAAGATGTTAACACAGTCCTTCTTGGAAATGGAAAAAAATGCACAATATTTTCAGCAAACATCAGTGCATAGTTACTTTTTATGTCATAAATTGAACAAAGATTTTTTAAAAAAAGGAACATTATTGTGGCATTGTGCAAAAGTTTGGGCACCCTATATAATCAGTACTTAGTAATGCCTCGTCTGGCAGATATCACAGCTTGTAAACGCTTTTTATAGCCGCTAAAAGTCTTTCAATTCTTGTGGCCTCTAGTTCTGTAATATTCTTTGGTCGTCTTTCATGCATAGCTCTTTTAAGATCTCCAAACAAATTTTCAATGATGTTTAACACTCACAAACCCCACTTCATTAACCAATCACATGCCCCACTTCATTTACCAATCACATGCCCCGCCTTATTTACTAATCACAAGCCCCTGCCTCATTTATTAATCACATGCTCTGCCTATTTCACCAATCACAAAAGTCTCAGGGTATTTCAGAATTCTTTAAAATATATTCTTTGGTTCTACATAAGAACCAGGTTCCAAGGAGAAGAACCTTTAGTAAATATAAGATATGCTTAGTACTGTATTTTAAGAATGTTGAATCTTGAACCGTTAAGGGTTACTGAGGGAGAACCTTAAAGGAGCATGGACAACAATGGTTATCTATCAGAAATTGTTTCAAACTGAACCTCTGAGGCTGACAAAGGCCGATTGAAGCTCAGCTTACTATTCGTTGCTGAATATCAGTGTCTGCGATGGTTCTCTGCAAAGAACCCACCAAAGAACCCACCAAAGAACCCACCAAAGAACCCTTTTTCTATCAATGTCAGCTTCTCTCCATTTGTCTTACAGCTGATTTACAAATGGGTGTGACTTGGGAACAGGGACCTGGCTTGTGAGTTAGTGGGCCTTGGGGTCAGTCAGTTGATTCACATTCATAATTTTCTATTTGTTCATTTTTACTCTCTTATTTATTTCTGTCATTTTTTCAGATCTGCATATTCAAGAGCCTTATTTATTTTTGTATAAAACTCCTTCATAATCTTGTACCTTCAAGAATAAAACCTTGTTAGAAGGTTAGAACCATGCTTCATGGCAGTTTAGCGAAGCACTCATTGACTCGATCAACAGAAAAGACAATTCACAGAGAGAAACCCACTGGCTGTGAAAATCTTCCTCAGCACACAACTTGGTGTCTCTCTGAACCAGCAGCAGTCTCAGGTGTTTAACACCATAACAATTTCAGTGTAAATTACACAGCGCTATTGCTGTTAGTGTTTCTGAACCAGTGTGGTTTGTACGGCGTCATTCTTAGCGTTAGCTTCATACCTTTAAACTGAAAAAGACTTATTAGATTTAGAGTACAGTTTTCTCACTATACATGGCTTTATTTTGAGATTCAGTGATCCAAAGGCCAAAAAAAAGAAGCTGTACTCTACTCTGTATTCCTGTACAGTTCAGGGTGTAAATGAACTCCTCCGTATATCCTCATTTTTTTTTTTCCAAATGCATGTTTCTCGTTAACCGATTCCGTACTCATATCTGAGCTTATCTTTTTCTTTTTTTAACGGGCACTTGACTTGTGTACCTCACACATGGAGAGATAGCCATGAACTTTAAACCAAATGGCATGCTAACTGTTTAATCTGCACTTAATGAGGAAAACTTCTTGAATCAGTGACTTGGTTCTATTTGTGTTTGTAATGATACACACTGAATGAGGCCTCTGGAGCTGTTTTACATGTTTGACTTTTTGACATTAAACTATTTTTCAAACTTCTTCTCAACCTTTTTATTATTCATTGTACACAGACTCTAACTGTCCAGATATTGTGACATCGTCTTATCTCTATACTCTATACTGAGACATGTGAAATTAGCTCGGCCTTTAGGGGGCGCCAGCGGCAGTGGTCAGGTGTATCCCGGGAGCCAGAGCACCGGACATAGCAGGTAATCTTAGGGCTCTAGGTCAGCATAGGTTCTCTAAGATAGTGGTACATGCTGGAGCTAATGATATACGCCTTCGTCAGTCAGAGGTTAGTAAGAGTAACTTTACAGAGGTGTTTAAAATAGCGAAGGCGATGTCCGATGAAGTAGTTTGCTCTGGTCCCATCCCAATGAGACGTGGCGACATAGCTTACAGCAGGTTATGGTCGCTGAACCGCTGGATGTCCAGGTGGTGCTCAGAAAACAACGTGGGCTACATAGACAATTGGAAGACCTTTGAGGGCAAAACTGTCCTGTTAGGGCGGGACGGTGTCCATCCCACTCGGGAAGGTGCTGCTCTCATTTCTTGTAGTATAGCACATAGTCTCAGAAGAGGCCTAGTTAATCGGTGACAATCCAGAGCCAAGGCCAGGGAGCAGACARACAGGCTAAACCAACCGTCTGCTAGCTGCATAGAGTCGTCACTCAGGGTTGATCTTATTGAGACTGTGTCTGTTCCCCGAGCTAAACATAAATTTAGAAAGACTCAGAAAGTCTGTTTTAGTAATTTAATTAACATAGATACCACAAACTCAGATCACACTGAATGTGCAGCCGGCACCTCTGATCTGAAGCTAGGACTGTTAAATATTAGATCTCTCGCATCTAAAGCAGTTATTGTTAATGAAACTATCACAGATCAGGAGTTTGATATATTATGTTTAACAGAAACCTGGATTAAACMGGACGAGTATGTAGCTCTAAATGAAGCGAGTCCTCCTGGATACAGCTACATACACCAGCCTCGGCTAACTGGTAGAGGAGGAGGAGGAGGAGGAGTTATTTATAACGATAATCTGTCTCTCGTACAAAAACACAGTTTTAAATCTAATGCATTTGAAGTTCTCTATAGTAACATAAAGTCAGCTCAGTCGATCCCGCTAATCATCATTTACAGACCCCCAGGGCCGTACTCGGAGTTTCTCTGTGAATTTGCAGATTTCCTCTCAAACCTTGTTGTTTCTGTAGACAAAGCGTTAAGAAGCGTCCAGAAGAGCCTCTGAGAACAGCATTCTTGTCCATTTTGGAAAAATTTAGTATCACAGCAGCTATGTTCACATCTACACAGAAATAGCATAAATGAAGTGTATCAGTCAGGATTTAGGCCTCATCACAGCACAGAGACAGCACTTGTTAAAGTAGTAAACGACCTCCTATGGGCCTCTGATCAGGGTTGCGTCACTATACTTGTGTTACTGGACCTCAGTGCAGCTTTTGACACCATTGATCATAGTATTCTCCTTCACAGATTAGAACAGGTAGTAGGAATTAAGGGAACTGCCCTCTTGTGGCTCAGATCCTGTTTGACTGATCGTTATCAGTTTGTAGATTTAGATGGTGACCATTCCTCATGTTCTCAAGTGGAGTTTGGTGTTCCACAGGGTTCAGTTTTAGGCCCACTGCTTTTTTCCCTTTACATGCTTCCTTTGCACAACATAATTTTTCATACATATTCATGTATGAAAAATACAGACACGTCTCCTGAATTGTTTGTTTATAACAACATTGTAAGGAGAAACAACAGAATATAATTCAATTCAATTCATATCAATTCAATTTTATTTGTATAGCACTTTCAACAATTGTCGCATTGTCGCGAAACAGCTTTACACAATCAAAACAATTACGGATGTTTGTATGAAACGTGAATGTGTATGAATTGAAACGATCAGACTGAAGATGAGATAGAAGCCGCAGAAGCTGTTCTACAAAATGAATCCATTACTTCTGACCAATCAGAGTGCACAAAGCTACGTATGTGTAATGTTTAGTGCTGTGTCTTTTATTGTGTATTGTATTTGCTTTTGCTGTATTTTATCCACTGTAACCTCATTGTAAAGCACATCAGCATCATATTCTGCTCTTAAACAGCAGATGCTGTAATGTAAGTGAAGAGTCACACAGGAGGACAGAACGAAGACAAAACAAAGACATAAAGAGCAGAAAAGGTTTGAACTCCATATCAGCCGTGGGAACTGTTAACTGCAACATCATCATCCATAAACCCAAATGCAGATACACACACAACCCCAATGACTTTGTGTTTTTAGATTATAACGGTTTTAAAAGCAGAAATGTACGATTTTCAAGATTAAAAAACGGAACTTGCATTAATGATGCTGTTTTTTTTTCTCTTTAAAGGGAAATGCTCATCCGTTACAGCCGTTATGGGGCAACAGGACACAGAGACTGGCACAAGACCAGGACATCCTCATTCCCCTCACCTCTCCCTCTCACACACACACACACACACACACACACACACACACACACACACACACACACACACCACAGTATAAGAACCCTGTGGATGTCCTCTGTAGTGTGTAGCTCTGAGGATCGACACAAAACCTCCCGGTGAGTGACGCTGTCCTGCTGTGGGACTTTTATTATCATATGTAATAATATAAGTCACATTATCATTGCTATAGTAACACTCTCTGAAAACTACAGACATTCCACAGCATGATCTCCGACTGTAAATGAATAAAAAAGTGAAATGTTTTATTTTTCCGTCCTCGTTCCTAACAGAGATGGCGAGCTGGATGGTTGTGTCTGTGGCGTTTGCGTCTGTAAACCTCTGTCTCACTTTTGGTAGGACTTTACTCATACTCCTTATCCCTCACATCACTGACAGAGACCTCCTGCTTCATTAATAGGCTTCAGTCTGGCAGTGTGTACAGACACAGAGATGGATATTTGTGTCTAACACATCGAATCACAATGTTTTAAATAATTGAAGGATAAATGAATATATAATAGCGTGACCCCATGTGTCCTCTTGCAGGACCTGAAATGTTCCGTCCACAGAGCTGCAAGGAGCTGATGCASAGATATCAAACCACTGAAGGTAGGATTTCTCCTAAACACAGCCTCATCCCGAGCGTCACTCAGAGACACAGAGTGGAACACGGGGTTATTATTTTCTGCATGTCAATGTTGCAGACGGTCTTTATTACCTGAGCACACCGAGCGGGACCRCGTATCAGACGTACTGTGACATGACGACCGCAGGAGGAGGATGGACTCTGGTGGCCAGCGTTCACGAGAACAACCTTTACGGCAAATGCACCACCGGTCCGTGGTCTCGGTTTATCTTCATATCCATAATCAAATTCAGCTAATGTTCAGCTAACATACATAACGTCCTTCTCTCACCCTTATCTAACGTCTCTCTAACGATCATCTAATGGGCTTATCGAACTCCGCCCTAGTGCTGCTCGAACCATGACGGATGTGCATGTCATCCTTTCACAGAGGCCAGGAGAATCTTCTCTGTATCATCACCAAACCCTCTAATGTTCATCTCATCTTTATGTGACGCTGCTCTAACGTTTCTCTCACTCTGGTCTGAAGGTGATCGCTGGTCCAGTCAGCAGGGAGGTCATGCCAACGTACCTGAGGGAGACGGCTCGTGGAGTAACACCGTCACATTCGGCACTGCAGAAGCTGCAACCAGCGAAGACTTCAAGGTCCGAATCACAACAAATCAACACACAAACCTGAACAACTGAAAATATATTATATACTGTAATTAATTATGTTATAAATATCACACTAATCACACACACTGACTATGTTAACTACAAACATCATTCCATCATTATGAGGAAGTGTATTCATTTAGTTTCTGTCTCGAGCCTCCCTGCCTCAGCCCTGCCATGATCACCTGCACACACCAGTCCCATGATCCTCCCCTCTGTGTTCATTCTCCACTCTACACACCTGTGCTCAATCACTAACCTCCTCTCCTGCCTGTTTCACTCGCACTCAGACTACACCTCCTCGCCGGGTTATCGTCTACTCATCACCTCCAACATTCCAGCGATCTTTCTCGTCTTGTCTTCTCGTTTTCAGCTCCGCATCATTTCAGGGACCACGCCTTCGCCTCGCATCATGGATCTTTCGTTATCTCGGATTTCCCCTGGTATCGACCTTCGGAAATGTTTTTCGACCATGAGCCTGGGGCGCAGACTTTCTGGCTTCGATCTCTGCCTGTTTCCCGACAACGAGTAATTCCCACGCATCAGCGTAACCTGCAAGCCTGGTCAAGATCACGTTACACACGCCGGCTTTCATCGCGGTGCTCATTCACCTCACGCCAGCTCTCCGCTTCCGCATTCCACTCATGCTCAAGTTACTCAAGTTAGACTCGAGCCAGCTATTGAAAAACAAACTCTATGTCAACGCTGAAAATTATGAGTTTGACTGTGACTCCACCTCATTCCTGGGGTTCTCCGTTTCACCTGCAGGCATTCTGTGGTCTAATCAGGGCTTCACCTAGACTCTCATCTGGTTTCCACCAGTACTCGGTCTGTACATTCCTGTGTACGGCTAACTGCCATCGTTTAGCCATCCCCAGGTACCACATCAGCCAAAGGGTCATGCTCTTCACTCGGCACCTCCAGCTCAAGAACACTTCCAAGAAGCTCTCAGCAAGGTTTACTGGTCTATGCATCATCACCCACATCATCAATCCATGTTCTGTCAGACTGGCACTGCCATTGTCCATGTGCCAAGTTAAACCCACCTCCCACAACAACCAGATTTGTAGGTTGGTTGCGTGCCCTTTGGCTCCACCCTCTCGTCACCACCCTGACTCATCACATCTCACTGACCTGTCAAGTCTTGCCTCCTCCGGACTTGGAGTGGGCGATGACCCTGAAAAAAGAAGTTGGCTACCAGACAGATTCGTAGTAGATCACTGAGTTCCACAGACTCCACCCCGAGGAACCTGCTAGAACAATCCATCAATAATCACCTCTCCTCCTTACGTAACTCACATCTCGCCAGATTCACGAGATGACATTCACTTCTTATTAATCTTCCTCTTCTTCTCTCTTCTTCCTCCCACAGAATCCTGGGTATTATGACATCACAGCGGAGGACGTGGCAGTGTGGCACGTTCCTAATAACAAGCGAGTGAATCAGTGGAAGCACATGTCATTCCTGCGCTACCACACCGAGACCAGATTCCTCAACAGCTATGGAGGAAACCTCTACCATCTCTTCCAGGTGAGAGATGATTCCTGTCCGGAGTGTGTGGCTCAGACATGGTGAGAACTGTTACCATTTGCCCTGACATAAGATCTTCTGATGCAAACCTACTGTAACACTAATTTAACACCAGATTAATGATCATCTAACATTTATCTAATGCTCCCACTCTGTAAAAAACAAACAAACAAATAAATAAATAAATCATAAAAAAAACGGTTAAATGACTGCCAAATAAAAACCGTAAAATGAAGGTGAAATACACTAATTCATATTATATGCAAGGGGATTCAATTTAAAGAAATCGCTATTTAACATTCAATATGTTAATATCGCTAGAAGTTTAGCAGATAAAAAAAAATATTTTTCAGATTATTCTAATTTAACGCCTTCATTAAAACAAAAGCACTAGACATTTTATAGTTTATTTCCTAAATGATCACAATCAAACGCCTTCACATCAAGCAACATTTTACATTTAGGCAACTGGCAGATGCTCTTATCCAAGACCGCAAGTTAAGAATAGAAAAATACATTAATAAATAAATAAATAAATAATCATAAATTCCTATCAACACACATCTTCAATAAAGTGTAAACAGAAACTCAAGACTGTAATAATAAAAATAACCTGAAGAACTGCGTCACAGTGTAGTACATGTTTTATACAAAATACAATAAAAAAATCAGTTTTTATAGCATTACAGTACAACCCGAAAATTAACAACTAAATTAAATATTGGACTCAAGAAGATCCCAGGTTGAAGGAGTTCCCTTTTAAACACCAGCAAAGGATTCAAATTCATGTTATTTTGCATTAGCGATGGATTCGTCTCTCTACTTGATGCCTCGTCTCCACACACACTTCATATATATTTTGCACACAGTATTTGTCACAGTAAATGATTGTTGCTGTACATCTGATAATCATTCATTGTGACATCATGACATTCATTATCTTGGCTCGATGATCTCTGGAAGTAGAATAAGATGCGTCCGTCAGTGTATCTACCGCACTTTATACAGTCTGTGAGAACATTTACACGAATACACAGCTGTTCTGACTGAAGAATACTTTTACATTTGATCATTTTTATCATTAGATTACATTTATTTATTGAATGGAATGAGATGTTTACAAGTACAAATACACAATGTACAGCTGGAAGTCAATCCCGAATCCCTGCCTGAGATTTGCCGTAGACAAACGCAGTCTTCATAAAAAGAATTCTTAATAAACAAGACTTGGTTTACAGGATTTTTTTATTGTTTTTTTTTTATTTTTACAAGCAGTAAGAATTAAAATAACAATAAACAATCTCTTACCATCATTTTCTCTTGAGGTTGTACAGTAGATATTTTTTCCTCACACTAAAACACGAGGACATTTCAGAATCAGCAGTCTTGTCCTCTGTCCCTCAGAGACTCGGTCTGCTGTCCTCCTCACCTGTCACTCAGCCATGGAGTAGATATTATAGCCCACATGTATGTGTGTAGCTTCTGCTGCTTTACCTGGGCCACTTCCTCTAATACATTAATAATGTTTCATTATAATTAAATATATAATAAATGATATATAAAATGGATCATCTTTTAGGAAGTCATGAAAAGTGCTACACTTGCATCTAGAAATTGAATGTCAAAGTAATATAAAACTAATTTACCTCAAAAATTACAAAGAAAAACACAATTTTTAGTATGGACATTAACCTTTATCTGATGCGGTTCATATTTATTTACAATATATTACTGTAATTTTAAACTAAATTTTACATAATTTACGAAATTAAAAATAATTTAAAATTAAATATATATATACTCTTTAGTATTGGAATAATATTTAATAATTTACAGATAATGTCTGTAATTTTACAGAGATTTGTATGTAATTTTTTTTTTAAAAAAGGGAAACTACCATCAAAAAACTTTTAAAGTTATTTTCTGTAAAATTAGTACTTTTTTAAACGTTTTTTGTAGCTCTTTATATCTTCTTTTGACCTTTACCTGACACTAATATAACATCTAACATTTACTGTATCTAACTCTCATCTAACACTAACGTTCACCTCACACCAGTGTAATGTCTGTCTAACACTAATCCAACATTCATTTAATACTCATTTAACATTAATCTAACATTTTTCTAACATAACTCTCGTGTGTTCAGCGGTTTCCTGTAAAGTACAACGTGGGAAGCTGTCCCGCTGACCACGGCCCCTCTGTTCCTGTAGTGTACGACGTCGGAGATGCCRCATCCAACCATAAYCTGTACGGACCCAACATCAGAGGTGGGGTGTTGACTTTACTCCTGAGAGGATTTAGTGTTTATTACAGGACTTACACRCATGAYTGTGTGACTTCTCTTCACACTCCATAGCACAGACTGAGCCCGGATTCATCACGTTTCGAGCCATAAACTATGAGCGAGCAGCGATGGCGATCTGTTCGGGAGTCAGACTTAAAGRCTGCCACAACGAACACGTGAGCATCTATTCTGACCTGTTCACATGTTACGAGACTAGATTCACATGCTGGAAGTGATACTGGTGCAAAACACTTGGGCACAGAAACTTATTCTGTCCATCATAACTGAGCTCTGAAGGAAAATGCTCGAGAAGAGAAGCATAACGTTGTGCATTAAATACTACACAATGATCACAGAAGGATTCGTGCTGTAGACACGTGAGATGAAGCCTGGGGCAACATTTCATTTTTATTGATGCACTGTGTGAGGCTTCCCGCTGCACCTGGCCATATAAACTCCCTGTTCAGGCCACCAGATGGCGACTTAAAGCAGCACAATCATGGAAGTGAATATACACATAGAACTTATAGAACATAGAACGTATATACATACAGTATACCTCATTGTGCTTAACTAGTCTGGTGTTAGAAAATGATGAACAGGCCACACCCACAATTGACAAATCCTAAGCAACATGAGTGCATGCTGGTGTGAACATACTGTACAGCTGGTCTGTGTGTGTGTGTGTGTGTGTAGTGTTGTATAGGAGGAGGTGGACATTTTCCAGAAGCGTCTCCGAGGCAGTGCGGTGACTTTACGTCTTTCGACTGGGACGGTTACGGCACACACGCCGGCTGGAGCGCCAGCAAACAGGTGACCGAGGCGGCGGTGCTCATCTTCTACCGCTGAGAGAGAGAGAGAGAGAGAGATCATACAGATCACACGCCACATCATACGTCAATTTGTCAAAAATGTTTGAACAAAATTACAGTTTAAACAAATAAATGATGAGTTGAGAACTCTGTGTGTGTATTAATTACTGTGTGTGTGTGTGTGTGTGTGTGTGTGTTCTGATTGGCCACAAGGTGTTCTATATTCTGTACATACACAGTGTGTTTATGAATTAATCATCACTTTGCTCACACAAAGAAATGACCATTGAAAGAAATGAATTCTTTCTATGGTTTAAAGTTTTCCTCATTAGGAGACGCTCAGTTCCAGGCTGGACCACCAGGGGGCGATCACTAATCATTCTAGATTAGACAATGTCACAATATCCGAACATCAAATGTAGGGAAAGTAAGGGTCTGTGTACAATCAGGGCTCGATTTGAGGGGATGCACATGACAAAACCCCTCCCCTCTGTAACACCAGCGTCCCCGTTACCACCCACTTCAGATTAATAACGATGTGTATTATGTAAAATTATCCATGAAAATTAAATATTAAAACTTTCTATATATGAACTAATTGCAGCGATTAGCCAATCAGAATTGACTATTGTAACGAGCTGCTCACAGCCTCACGCAAGTTTACGTCATTTTTCGCACTGGTCGCATTTTCACAACGGCCCAGAGACAGTTCAAGCACAGCTTTAAACATTTTTTAAGAGATTTTGTTTTTTCATTAGATTTCGTGGCTTCACCTCCATGCTCTGATGATGATGGTGTGTGTGTGTGTGTGTGTGTGTGTGTGTGTGTGAGAGAGAGACTGGTGCGTAATCATAAAAAACCACAGTACTATTTAAATTAAATTAAATGACTTCATTACTAATGTTTATGTAGATTTTTATTACACTCTCATAATCCTCCTCAGATTAAAGTCATGGAAAGAATCAGATGATAGTTTTGACAATTGCATGTTTAAGTGCATGTGTTGTTTTGAAGTTTATTTAATTTAGCTTATATTTTGTTAATAAAACTGTTCTTTTAAATTGGACATATTTCACCATCATTTTGTAGGATTAGTTGTAGCACTATAAACAAACATGTATTATTAATAAATAAATAAATAAATAAATACTTGACCCCACCGTCCCCCTTGAATCCTTTGTGTTACAACTTGTGAACTGTGTACATTGGATAATAAAAAGTCGAGAAGAAGTTTGAAAGAGATTTTAATGTCAAAAAGTCAAACTTGTACATAACTGTAACATACCAAACAGCTCCAGAGCCCTCATTCAGTGTGTATCATTACAAACACAAAGAGAACCAAGTCGCTGATTCACCGAGTCATCGATTCATCAACGAATCGATTCATCACATCAAAGCAAAGTAAAAAATACAGTTTCCTCGTTACTGTAAGTGCAGATTAAACGCCGTTAGCATGCCGTTCGGGTTAAAGTTCATGGCCGTCTCTCTGTGTGTGACGGTACACAAGTCAAGTGCTGGTTAAAAAAAGAAAAAAGAAATGCTTGGAAATGAGTAATGAATCGGTTAAAGAGAAACGTGCATTAGAAAAAACCAGGAGATACGGAGGAGTTCATTTACACCCTGAACTGTACAGGAATAATTACACACTGCTCTAGAACAGCAGGGTTTAGCCTACAAAGATCACACTCACACACACACACACACTCTCTCACACACACACACGTGTTAACATGTTCCAGTTTAGTTCTTTTTTTTTTTTTTTTTTTTTAAGAAAAATCATTAATTTTTTTGGCTTTGGATCTTTGAAGCGTGAAATGTATGATGAGAAAACTGAGGAAATAAAATACAATAATAGTCAAATGAACCCTAATTTACTCCATCAGCCAAAATGTGTTTGATTCTTTTGATGGTGTAAAGCTGCTTTGCGACAATAACAATCGTTAAAAGCAATATACTGTACAAATAAAACTGAATTGAATAGAATAGAATTTTTCATTTTACAGGTAAAGCACTGAGGCTAATGCTAATGTGGCTAACAATGACGCCTAATAGATGGCAGGAGTACATGAGCACACGGTCACCTCAGGAATCCGTGTCCGGTTCAGAAACACTTACAGAGCTTGAGCTAATTCATTTACATGAATCATTATTGTGTTAAACACTTCACCCTCAGAGATTAGGCCACGCCCCCTACCTGAGTCTGACGCTGGTGCAGAGAGACACCGAGCTGTGTGCTGAGGAAGAAGAGATTTTCGCTGCCACTGGGTTTCTCTCTGTGACTTTGCCCCTCTGTTTAAAGAGTCAGTGATTGCCTTGCTGAACTGCTACGTGTTGTCCACATTAGCCTTTAGCCTTTAGCCTTTAGCCTCGCAGCTCCAGTGAAACACCGATGAAGAGAGTTTTACCAATTGACCTGTTCCTTTAGCTCTTTAAACCAAAACTACAGCTTCAAGGCTCCATAAGAGTTCTGTGCATGGTTCTAGCTTTCTAATAATGTTTCATCCTTAAAGGTGGAAGGTGAAAGTGAGTTTTAGATCTATTTATTTATAAACAAGTACATTTCTTAGTGGGTAAAATGAGTCAATTATGCTGATCTGAAAGAAATGACGTTTAAGTAAATAAAACGAAAAAAATAGTAAAATGAATTGAACTTAAATCAACTGACAGACCCCAAGCCCCGCCCACTCACAAAGTAACTGACTTACCCCAAACGTTACCCACTCACAAATTACCTACCAGACCCCAAAACCCACCCACCCACAAATCATCTACCTGACTCCTAACCACACCCACTCAAAAAAAAAGTACTTGGCCCTAAACCTCACCCACTCTCTAATCACAAGTGACCCCAAGCACCGCCCCCCTCCCAAAGCAACCACCTGACCACAAGTCCCACCCACTCACAAATCAACAGACTTACCCCAAGCCACGCCCACTCACTAGGCCTGTCCCCAAATCCTGCCCATTTGTAAATCAACTGCATGACAGGCTGAGAGATGCCGACATTGTTAGAAAAAGGGTTCTTTGATGGGTTCTTTGCAGAGAACCATCACACACACACACACACACACACACACACACACACACACACACACACACCGATATTCAGCACTGAGACAAGGTTCTTTTTTTTTGCCTAAGAGGTTCTAGTTTTAAATCATCTTTAAGATTTTTTAATGATGTCCCAGAGGAAAACCTCAGCAACCCTCAATGGTTCTAGATTCAAAATTCTCAAAATACAGAACTCAACATGCAGATCTTACTTACACATACACTTGTTAAGGTTCTTCTACTTGGAACCTGGTTATTATGTAGAACCAAAGAACATATTTCAAAGAATTTCAAAGTGCCCTGAGAAAGCCAGAACTTGTAACTATAAACACTGTGCCACATGAGATCTAGCACTGAATGATCCTTGAGTTTGTCAGAAAAATTACTTTCTAGAGCAAGGAATTTCCTTTAAACAGAAGGTTCCAAGAATGTTTTACAAGACCAGAACTGTCAACCATCCAAAAAAACCTGTAAGGATCCCTGGAATTATTCTAAGACCCGATACACCAGCAGACTATACCGTAATGAATTCTCAGCCAGTTTCAGGTTTCAAAAAGGATTTACCATGGAAAACCTCAATGAGGCGTGGCTTGTGGTTAATAAATGAGGCGTGGCTTGAGATTGGTGATTAAGGCAAAGATTGTGATTAGTAAAGGAGGCGGGGCCTGTGATTGGTAACTAAGACAGGCTTGTGATTGGTAAATGAGGTGCAGTTGGTAATTCGTAAAGAAGGCGGGGCCTGTAATTGAGGCGGGGCTAATGAGATAATAAGTTACATAAAACATAATTAAATCATGAAAATATGATTAAGAAAATTCAAATAATAGCCCTGGAGATCCGACATTTATGCACACACACACACACACACACACACACACACACACGCACAGATGCACTTCCTTTTTTATTTTTATTTTTTTAAAGAAATTAAATCCCTTTGGGATGTATTTTTTTATGTATCAAAATTAGCATTAGCTTACAGGCATGCAGTGTCGTCTTTACAGAAATTTGGTTTACCTACATAAAAGAAAAAAACTGAAGGGAAAAAAAAAAACAGATGAAATTTGTTATCGTCGTGTTTTAATATTTAATGCCCTGAAATTCTGTACGCACTTAAACGGAGGATTAGTTTATAGTCCAATAATGTGTGAAGATTAAGCAGGCAAAATGCTACAGCTAACTCTTCTTACCATGGCCTACATGTAGTGTGTGTGTGTGTGTGTGTGTGTGTGTGTTGTAGTTGTTGAAGAAGACATGGCTAATGAAGAAACTACAGTTCCTTTTTCGTTTTTTGTTCCGTTTCTCCATTTTGTCAGTTCAACATTATGTGTTTTTTTTTTCTGTCTGTTACAAACAGTATCCAATGAACTTGCTCCATTTTGTGTTCGTCACAAATGAAAGAAAAAGAGAAAAAGAAACGGAAGAAAAATACTGTACTTTAGTCTCCGTTTGTCTAACGATTCTAAAAAAGCTGATTTGAATATCATTTGAATACTTACATTTGATTGGCTAAGTGCTAAATGATTGTTTTAACTATTTTTTTTTTTTCATATACCTCACGCTACACTTCACGTCTCTGATTGGCTGTGGCGGTCACAGGTCCTGATTACTCCCAGCGACAGGTGCTCAGGCAGTTCAACAGGGGCGGGGCTTAACGTAAAATTGTTTAGCCATTCGCAAACGTCGTGAAAACTGCATGATAATGTAGCATGCTTACACATTACATTATTTTATATTAATTATCTAATGTTAGCATTGTGCAACATGTAGGTTAGCTGGTTAGCTTAGCAATTGCTGTGTAGAACTAAAAGTCTTATGCTAAAACTATACTGAGCCAAAGAAATCAAAGTCAGGTGATGGTTCCACGTCAAATTTGTGATTGGCTAATTGGCTGGTACATTTAACCTAAGCTCCGCCCAGGATGATCGATCCAGAAATGCCTGTCAATCAAAATCAGGATGTGCATAGAGGTCCTTCCTGACATCATAAACACTGTTCAATGGCTAAACTCAGCCACATGGCTAGATTTTTTTTTTTTTTTCTAAACTAGCAACCCTTAAGCTAGTGTCAATATTAAACAACAAGACTGTTTGTTATCAGATTATGTTAGCTAAACATAAAGAGCTAGCTGGATAATAGCTCAGTGAAATGAGGTGATAAATATAGCTAGCTGATTAGCATTACACCAAGTGTTCTCTGTTAGTTAGGTACTTATGATCACTCTAAAACGGAACATTACCTTATTACCATAATGTATGCTTTTTTTTTTTTTTTTTGTAGGGATGATGTCAGAGGAGACCACCACGTCCATCGCGTCCACCACATCACGTTCAGTTCTGTAAAAGTGCTCTCTCCCTCCTCATAGCACCCCCTGTCAGCAGGAGGCCCAACATGCAGCTCATTATTTTAAAAGTCTTTTAAAAAGTAACTCAGTTTCTAAGCTCCTTTCAAATCCACATTTTTTTCAGATTTTTTCCTTCCGCAGGAGATCAAACATGCAATGTTGAACAGTTAGTCTTCAGCAGTTCACAGCTTCTTTAAAGTACATGAGGCGACTCGTTCCATATCCTCGACTCGCTTTTCATCCACATAAATAATGGGATGAGAAACAATCAGTTCTAGAGCCTGAAAATCCTGAAACTCGTCCTAAACAGGTGATGATTCTTACTCCAGTTTTGAGTTCGTGGCTCAGATACAAACTCATTGTGCAGATGAGAGCTTGTAGCTCAGGTGAGAATTCATAGAATATGTAGCTTACGTGTGTACTGGTAGCGCAGGTCTGCACTGGTAGCCCAGTTACAAACTGGGAGTACAGGTAAGGATGGTTAGCTCAGCTAGGAACTAGTCAGGTGAGGGCTGGTAACCCAGGTGAGATCTAATCAGGTAAAGATAGGTAGCCCAGTTGGGGACAGTTCAGGTAAAGATACTGTAGGTAGCCAAGGTGGGAACTGGTCAGGTGAAGGTAAGAAACACAGATGAGAAGTGGTCAAGTAAGGATTGGTAGCCCACTTGAGAACTGGTAGCTCATGGCATTTGTGCAGGTATTTACTGGTACGACAGGGTACGACAACTTGTAGCTCAGATTAATTAGTAACTTTGGGAATTAGGTACAAACTGGAAGCTCTATCAGCAGGTCTGTATTAGAGGTCAATATCTATGGCACAAGATAAGATATCAGGTGAGAGTTTGACGTTTCCAGGTGTGGTCCATATTTTAGATGCTGGAGTCAAATCCTGAACGCAAGTGTCTTGCATGTCTAGCTGTGATTTTGTAACTAAGATGCCAATTTGTAGCTCAGTTGAGGATTCCTAGCCGAGGTTCTTCACCTGCCAGATGTTAGCTTTGCATTTAGGTCCAGATTTAGATAGCTCAGGGAAAAGTTCCTTTCGCATGGGTGACTTCATATCTCAGTTACAAATTCAAGTTAAGGTGCTTCATATCAAGTGCTCTCTTGGTGCGTCCTGTTTGTGTCTCAGGGGTGAGCTCAGGGTCCAGATGAGACCATGTCTTTTAGATGCTGATTCAGTTTTTACATCAAGTGTGAGATTTCGTCTCAGATGGTTGTGACTTCTTATCTCAGGTATGAATTTGTGTCTCGGGTGTAAGGTCATGTCTCAGGTTTGAGTTTGTATCTCAGGTTCGAGTTCGTGTCTCAGGTGTGAAATCGTGTCTTAGATGAGTCCTTGTCTCAGGTGTGAGGTCATAGCTCCGATGCAAGTTTGTATCTCAGGTGTGAGTTTTCAGCTCAGGTGAGAGTTCGTGTCTCATGGGCTTCTCACAGGTAAACTTCCCTGCGTGATAATGTCAGGCATGATGTCGTTTTGAAGTCTCCGCCCCCTGACCGGGTCAGGGGAATAACCTCATTTGGGCAGGGCACCTCTGAATCGTCACCATGGCATTGACCTCCGAACTTCGCGCTGCTAAAGGTGTCATATGACGCCGATGTCATTTTGCGGTTCAGCAGGTTCCGGTTGTGGTCCCCAATGTTTCTGTTGCGGTCACCATGGCGACGGCTTGCGAGTGGATCACCATTGGCTAGAGGACTGCGTGTGTCATCGGCTCCGCCCCCTCCGCTGCCTTGGTCTGAACCGTCGTCCTCCTCTCCTTCCTCTTCCTCTCGATCGCTGTTGTCATGATTGTTGTTGTCGTCGCCTGCGGAAGTGAAGCTGGACATGCGTTGCCGTGGCGCTCCATTGCCCTGGAGTCTCCGTGGCGACGACTGCACAGGCATCCAGCAGGTGTCAGAGTGGCCATACTCGCCACAATCACGGGTGCACTTTCCTGTTAAAGCCACATCTGGGAGCTGCCTTGAGTCTGAGAGAGACAGAGAGAAAAAAGGAAGTTAAATTGTGAAGAAAAGGGAGTGGAAAGGGAATAACCCTTAGAAAAAAGAGAAAGGCGAACAGAAATATTGGCATGCAATTATGATCATAGAGTAACAGAAACAAGGGAATGAAAGAGGTTACAAATTGAAAGACAAAACAGGAGGTGAAAGAAAGAAAGAAAGAAAGAAAGAAAGAAAGAAAGAAAGAAAGAAAGAAAGAAAGAAAGAAAGAAAGAATGCAAACAAGGTAGGAGATGGAGATCAAAAGCAAGAAGGAAAAGAGTAAAAGAGCTGAGGTGAGAATAAAGAAAGAAACAAAAGGGGCAAATGTGAAAGAAAAAAAATATGGAATAAGTGCAAAAATGTGCAAAAAAGAAGAAAATGGCAGGATGAGAGGCAGAGAAAAAAGACACCAAGATGAAGGTAAAAGGAGTTATTATTAAGGACTTAAGTTAATATGAAGTTATTATTAAGGATAGAAGAAAGAAGGTGAAAGAGAGAATATAAAGAAAAGACAAGATAATGGAAAAAACAGATAAGATAAGACAAGATGTAAAGAAAAGTAAAGGAATGAGGGAAAGAAGGAGGAAAAGCAAAAAGTCAAACTGAATAAAAGAGTGAGAACGATGGGAGACAGAAGAGAGAGGGATTCCAACATACAAAGGTGAAAAAGGAAGAGAAATGGAGAAAGAGAGAGAATAAAATGTCTGAACGCTGCAGTTAAGTAGCTCCCTCTGGTGCTCACACAACAGTATTACCGTTCTTAAACTGAAGTTTTTAAACAACTCCATAACTGGTAGTGTGCATATTTGTGTGTGTGTGTGTGTGTGTGTGTGTGTGTGTGTGTGTGTGTGTGTACCATTCTCCACATGCTCTTCCTCCCCCACACTGCCCTCGGGTGTCGTTCTCTCATATCCATCTTCAGGAAGAGACAGAACGCCGATCTTACTGCTCTTACTGCTCGGTGTCTCTGACTCGTCCACCCCGCTGTCATAGCAACCAGCATCTGTCGCCACGGAGAACGTCACCCTGCGCAACGGCTGAAGACACACACAGACACACAAACACACGTTACAAGTCTTTTAGATGCAGCTCATTAAAAAATTCACATAATCAAACAGTTGGTGCTCCACAAGATGGCGACAATCCATAAGGAAGACCATTCAAAACTGAGCAATAAGAAAGAAAAGGTGCAGTAAATTAGTAGAGACGTACCTTTAGTCCAGGTCTGAAACCTGGACACTGTGGACTCCCAGTTTATAAACTTTACCAGTTACTTCAGATCCCACATATCTCGACTCTGTTACACCCGCCAGCAGCTCACGCAGGGGTTAGTCATGATGGTGATGGCTCAGCGTCAAGCCACCATGTCTGCACTGCCACTGCCTCCACCTCTACTGCTGCCACCACCCTACACAAAGGTGGACCCCCTGCCTGCAGGTACTCTGTACCCCTATGCACCAGCTGAGTTCTGCATCCTACCAGAGTTCCAGCAGCAGGACCACCAGAACAGTGTCCTGAGGTAAGAAAGTTGGCTCCACCCTAACTACATGGGGACACCCCCTCCCCAGCCATAGGCCACCCAAAGATGGAGTGTGACAAAGCCAAAGCTTCTAGACCTCATCTGCGCAGTACTTTCACTTTTTTTCTCTGCTCACTCCATAAAGGCCCTGGGAAATTCATAACTCAGTTACTGAACTCCCTCTCTCACAGAAGAATACCACCCTCATGAGGATCATCAACTCATTCTGCATTTCTAAATCCCTGTGCATCATCCTGCTACCCAGCATTCCCACAGCTTTCCAGACCGCTGATCTCATCTTCCAGCTTGAGTTCGGGTTCTGTGGCACCCAGGGGGCTACTGTAAGTGACCGTATAGTGCAATTCACATTGAATGGAGTTTTAAAGAGAGAGAGGGGGGGGGGTTCAAAATCCCAATCAGAAAGAGGGCAATCCTGGAGAACATTCTGTGTGAAGAACCAGGAGGATTGCAAACACTACTAGAAGCAGGAACACTGAGATCTAGAGCAGGCCATACAAGTTACTAAAATGTTTGCTGACCAAAGTCAGGAGAAAACACCAACACATGACCCAGAGGACTGCATGAGACAGGGGTTCAGGAAAAGCAGGCAAAAAAGCATCTCCACATCAGCCCCTTCAAGTTGCTCCAGGGCATCAATGATGTCACTGATGATCTTCACCTGAGATGCCACAGACGCCCCACCTTTCCACATTTCCTGATCAACCTCAGAGCGGAGGAGACCCGACTCCACTCCCCAGACAATTCCTGGTTGAGAGAGAAGGAGTAGAGAGGGGAAGCAGCAGGACCTCATTGACTGAGAGGACCAGGGACACTGCAGGGCCAAAAGTTTCATGCTTATGACCTGGACAATGGAGAATATGAATCCAAGGTAACGTCCCCTGAGGAGGTTTCTGTCAGGTTTACACCAGGATCAGACGTAATTTTGAAAAACATGATGTAGCCTCCAAACATGACTGCTACAAAGTGCATGGGTGTGAGATCGTATTTATTAAGTAGATTTCAATTGCACACTCATAAGTGTACAGCACCATCTGTTTTTATAATATAGGGGCGTTTTCCATTTAAAATTCAAAGTAACATATCTTCTCTTCACATGGTCTGATTGCGATGAACCAAATCCTATATGTCACCTCAAGCTCGGCCGAACACACCTGTGAAAACCCCATTAAAATCCATCCAGTAGTTTTTATGTGATGCGTGCACAAACACACAGACAAAAATTCAGAAAACCATCCTGATGTGTTCTATTACTGATGTGTTATCTTACGCCCCCCC
>QMIH01003273.1:8893-36558 GCA_003987875.1 Clarias batrachus
AAAAAAAGGGACCACATTGTACTTTATTTGTAATAAATTTTCCAATCCAACTTTAATTGGAACATTGTGAATCTTGTTTGAAGTTGTTCATTTCTTCATAGGTTTTTAGTCTAGGATATTTCATAGCAATGTTTATGTTCGTGAGAGAGAATGTTCCACCGTTATAGCACAATTGTTTAAATATTTCATTTTAGAATTTTAGTGTAATGCTATAAAACATCTTTTCATTGTATTTCGCATCATACTTGTACTATACAGTGTCAGTTCTACAGGCTATTTTACAAATATAATCTTGAGTTTGTGTTAACACTTTATAGGAATTTATGAAAAATTTGTGAAATAACAGGTTTTTTGTGTTATTGCTTTATTTGAAGGTGTTTGATTTTCAATTTAGGAAAAATAAATAACATCTGTAAAATAACCGTTTTTCTCTACTAATTGTCTAATGCTTTTGCTTTATTGAAGGTGTTTGATTGTAATATTTTTGGAAAAAACTGTAAAATAATGGTGTTTCACTGCTGAACTTATAGTGCTGTTGCTTTATTGAAGGTCTTCAATCGTATAAATGTAGCAAAAATCTGTAAAATAACGGTGTTTTACAGCTAAACTTCCAGTGCTGTTGCTTTAATGAAGATGTTTAATCGTATAAATCTGAGAAAAATCTGTAAAATAACAGTTTTTCTCTGTCAAAGATTAAATAATTTTTTTTGTAAATTTAATGTTTTTGCACATAAGATGAACTAGAGTATTTTACCTTAATTTTACGTTTTTTGTTTGGCAGCTATTGCTGCCAGTCATTTGACCGTTTTTTTATGATTTTTTTTTTTTTACAGTGCAGATTAAAGTCAGCACCATTTTGAATGTTCTTGTTGTACTATAAACATCTTCGACCCAGGTGCTCTGCGCATCATAGAGAGTCAGTTGGAGCCCACAATAGAGGTTACTAGTACTTCAGTATGGGCCAGTGCTTTCCATCCTTCGCTATGGAAGATACGCGCATCCGCATATGAATCAGTAAAGTCTCAGATTAGAGTTATATATGGGTTGGTTAGGGATATCTTTGATGATTTTATCCAAAGACTCGTCCTTATCTGTGGTTGCTAAGGAAGGCTGTTAATTTCATAAAGCTTTTGGTTAGATATGAACAACATTCATAAATTTCATTAGACGAGGTAAAGTCACCCATCAGCTTCTCCAATGAAATTTCTGTACCTGGAATAAAAGACAAAGTTGTTTAATGGCATCACACATTGCAATAATTTGCTTGCTTCCTCCCAGTGCACTTTTCCTGTTGAGGAAATTAAAATTGATTGTTGCTGCTGCTGTTTTAGCTGTAAAAGCAATATAGTTGTGTTACGACCCAGTCTAGGGTTGGGCCGCACAGCAATATTAAGGGTGAGTAATTGTAAGCTGGGGAAAGAGAGGAACTTAAGGAACTCAAGAAAGATGCACACCTAGTAGAGTGTAAATTATATTTGAAGGAAGCAACCGGTGTAACTTCAGGGTGGGCCAAGGCCAAAACAAAACAAACAGAAAACTCTAGAAAAAAAAAAGAAAAGCTCTAACTTCCCTGTAAAGGAAAACAGAAATAAAACACAATTTGCTCCCCTCCCTAACGCCCATTCCATAAACAGTGAAGAAAAAACCCTCCCACACACAAAAAAACAAAATGGCAGCCACACCCTTACAACCAGTGGGAAAAAAGAAATATTGTCGTGCGTGCAGTTTGGTCAGTGTGGAAACGCGGGCGGAATGATGCACAACAAAAAAGACGTTTTCTGTAGAGTTTACTGCACTTTTAAACAGTGTATCAATACAGTGCACTCACCAAGAGTATAACTGGCACACAGTAAATACAGCTTCTATGGACGGTGCTCTTGCTCCGGCACAGGACGGCAACTTTTCCGACCGTGCGATGAGCATGCGAGCAACCTCTACTAAAAACTACTAAAACCTAGCATGGCATTGCGCATACTCTAATAATGACGTAACAACAGCCAATAAGAATAAGAACAGCATAAACCTAGAGGATTTACTTAAACATGCTACATTCACTACAATATATACATTAAACACTAACACCTTACACAGAGTTAGACAGTTACATTTACAAGTTTCCCAAGATGACTAAGCCCAAAGGGCAGACCCATAGAACAAATAAATTGAACCAAAATCAAACAATCAACCATCAGAAACAGCAAACACAACAGACAAAGAATATGCTGAGTAGTCAAAAGCCACCGCCAGCACTGGCTTCTGGAGTGGTTAAATACTGTCGACCAATGATGACGTCATCGGGGCGGAGACAATCACACAAGCCGGTGGAGAGACACGGGAGAGTTGCAAGTCCTGGATTGGAATCAGGAATGGACTGACCTGCACACATGGAATACATATATACACACACAACAAACAACCTGCCCCCAGCAGGTTGTAACACCCCCCCTGACAAAGTGTGACCCAATCACTGGTTCACATCAAATCAAGAACTTACTTAAATCATTTGACGGCGGGACAGGGTGTCAGCTACTATATTGAGCATACCTTTCTTATGGGGAATGGCAAGATTAAATCCTTGTATGATTAGAGACCAGCGCATCAGTCTTTGATTAGAATTGCTCATTTTGTTCAAAAAAACTAATGGGTTGTGATCGGTGTATACCTGAACGGGAGTGGAGCTATTACCCAGATACCTTTCAAAATGTTGTAAGGCCATCAACAAGGATTTAATCTTGCCAAAACGTCACCCATCAGCTGCTCCAATGAAATTTCTGTACCTGGAATAAAAGAGAAAGTTTTTTAATGGCATCACACATTGTAATAATTTGCTTGCTTCCTCCCAGTGCACTTTTCCTGTTGAGGAAATTAAAATTGATTGTTGCTGCTGCTGTTTTAGCTGTAAAAGCAATATAGTTTTGTTTAAACAGAAATGCAGTTATACAACATAGAGGACATGAATCATTGTCACATACAATCTGTACAAATGTTTGTCATGTCAGTTGTGTCAGGGGGGAAACTGGTCAAAGTCAGTCAGTCGGTTTCTGTTCCAAACTGCTGTTGGAGTGGCTGCTACAACTTTGTAGGGCCCTTCCCTCCTGGGCTCGTGCCACTTCCTCCTGAACACTCGCAGATAGACCTGGTTTCTTGGAGTGATGGGGCACGGAGCATCTTTTAACTCCTCGGCCTCCTTGCTCTTTTCCTGCACATAGATTGCCTTATGTATGGCAGTTAGTTTCTTCATATAAGATCTGAGTTCCATTTGCAATTGTTCTATCAGTAGGCCTTTAGACGGGCCTCTACAAAATGGCACAAACATTTCATGCGGGGTTAAGTGTGTATTTCTGTTAGTTGGTATGCGATAGCTCATTAGTGCAAGAGGTAAAACATCAACCCAGTTAAGCTTTGTACTAGCGCAAATTTTTATTAAGCTTGACTTTGAGAGTGCCATTTATTCTTTCTACTATTCTTTCTACTATCTGCGGATGATAGACACACCCAAATCTTTGTTTCATTATCCATTGTTGTAGTACCTGCTTTACAGCTTTCTGAATGAACGCTGATCTATTATCCAAACTGATCTTTGACGGAATTCCAAATGTATCCCTTCTCTTGTGAAGATTTTGATAACTGTTCCTGCCCCTTCATCTGCAGATGGCATTGCTTCTACCCATCTACTAAATCTGTCAATTATTACAAGCATGTACCTTTTGCCTCGAGCTTACTTTATCATGTCCACATAGTCTATAACTAAGTGTTTAAATGATCTGTCTGGTACCGGTATAAGGCCAATAGGTGTCGCTGTTCCCTTTGTGACATTATGCTTGGCACATATTTCACATGAAGCTATGAACTCATCAACCATAGCATGCGGATATGAAGACCAATACCCTTTTTGCTTCATTTTTCTCACAACATCTCCTCTTGCACAATGGTCAAATCCATGAACATCTGAAATCAAAATGTTTACCATTGCTGTGGGTGCAATGATTAGACCTTCATTTGAATGCCAAAACCAATGTGCATCCTTCTGAGCTCCCCTCTGGAGCCACATCGAATGCTCATAAGGACATGCTTGATTTTGAATCTCAATAATATCCTCCAACTGAGGCTCCAGTTCTATGAGAATTCCTGGCCCCAGCACTGCTACGTGACACTTTGATGCTCGCTTTGCTTCTGAATCTACTATGTTGTTACCCTCAGTGACATAGTCATTTCCCTTTTTATGGGCCTGACATTTAATGACAGCCAATCATTTTGGTAGCATCATAGCAGACACTAATTTGCTTATCTGTTCAGCATGCTGAATGGGGATTCTGTCACTCTTTCTAAACACTCTTTGCTTCCATACTGCTCCAAACAGATGACATGCACCAGGTGAATAGGCTGAATCTGTAAAAGTATTTGCTACTAGCCCTTTGGATAATTGGCATGTGGCTGTGAGCAATTTCAGCTCAGCTAATTGAGCAGAAGACGGTTGCGAACAATTCTGAGATAAGACAGGTTTAAAGTCTTCTCCATCCTTTATTATTACTGAATACCCAGTGTGACTCCCTAAATAGTCTCGAAAACTAGATCAATCAACAACGTAAGTGACTTCAGATATCGGATTAGACTCAAGATCAGGCTGTAACCTCGTAAATGCCAATGAATTCACCACATAATCATGAGACACACCTTCATACGCTAAAGGAATCGATTCACCTGGGTTAACTGTGTTACACCTCTTTATAGTAATACCGGGATATGTGAGCAGTGAAGAATATGCTAGGATGCGAGCTTGAGTTAGGACAAATTTCCCTTGTTCTATCAATTCTACAACTTTATAATGTGTATAAATGGTTACTGGAGAACCCATAATCAATGTAGATGCTTTTCCATATGCATAATGTACTGCTGCAAGACCCTGATGATAGCATGGTGGGTAACCTTGTGCTACATGATCTAACTTAGGGCTCTAGTAAGCTAGAGACTGTTTTTTCCTACCACTGTAGGTTTCCTGCATCAATACAGCCGAGGCATATCCATCAGCTCGCTTAGCCACATACAGATAGAATGGTTTGGTATAATCAGGTATACCTAAGGTAGGCGCTGTCTGTATTTCTTTTTTGATAGATTCAAATGCTAACAGTGCATCTGTGTTCAATTTTAATGGAGCACTTAGATCTTGCAGTCCTTCTTCTCTCATTATTTCCTTCAGTGGAGCAGTTTTTACTGCATACTCCTCAATCCAGTCAGCACTGAAACCTGTTAAACCTAGAACGGTCATCCACTGTTTAACTGTTTGTGACAGTGGCGCCTTACTTATGCCTTCTAATTGGGTAGGCGCTATGCCTATCGTACCATGTGAAATTAGCCACCCTAAATAGTCAACCTGAGGCTTGCAGCTTTGGACACTTTACCTCCCTGTACTAGCTTACTGCGTACCTTAATGGAACCACTATGGCATGCTTCTAATGATGACAAGCATATCAGAATATCCTCCATAAACTGAAAAAGGCTGCTTTCTCTCATTAAATCTCCTAAATCAGGTTCCAAACCTGATTGAATATATGCGGTGAGTGTCGGAACCACTGTGGCATTTGGCGGTACATATGTTGTTGTCCAGCATATGTAAATGCAAACAAATATCTACTCTCCTCCGCTACTGGAGTACTGAAGAAGGCTGAACAAAGATCAATTACAGTGAAATATTTGTTTTTTGGAGGGACATTAGTCAGCAGTGTGTGTGGATTTTGAATATCTGCTGGATAATCCTCTGTTATATTATTAATTGCTCGCAAATCATGCACAAGACGCCATTTGTTTTTGTCTGGTTTGATCAGCAACTGGTTGTCTTTTCTAATACAGTTTCTTTTACAAGGCCTTCAATAGTGTTTTTTATGGCAGTTTCTGTCTCAGGTCGCAAAGGATATTGTTTTATTCTGGGCAGTTTTACATTTGGTTTGAGTTGTACTTGAATGGGGCTGGCTGATTTAATTAGGCCTACATCTGTATCATGCTGAGACCATAATTCATGTGGGACCCAACTCTCCATTTCCCTATATATCTCAGCTAACATCTCAACTACCACAGATACTGATGCCAGTTGTGTATGTGACTTGTGGCTAATAACTTCCTGAGGAGTACCAATCAAGTTCTTACCACACAAGATTTTGATATAGTTTTATCTGCGAATTGAAAAAACAATGGATTTATGGTTAGCACATAGAGAGAAAAAGAAAAAGTTAGCACAAGTGTTTCTTTGTCCTCTTTGGCACTGGTTGCTCTCCACTCTTAGAGGTTAAAACGACTACATCTTCCAGTTAACTTTTCACAGGCTGAGGCATGGTATTTATTATAGTTTGTAGGCAATAAGGCGTCTCCCTCAGGATCACTTTCTGTCTCTTGCTTCCACTACTTTAACTGCTTCTGAATGTACAGAGTTGGGTTCTCTGTTTCCTCCAACTGATCACACTTTAATGCTAGTTGAGGTCAACTCTAGTTGGATACTCTGCATGCAAGGCCTGCCACACAGCAGAGCGGTAAGCATGAAAGACAGTTCCATCCACATGCTATGTATCTACAGCCTCACTCAAGTCAGAAGTATGGAGGATAAAAGCTTACCTTAATCCATTTCCCTGCATCCTCGTGAATGTTAGGGAGGCGGTTGACAAGTACCTCGAGATCTTGAGTTGCCCATGGTACATATTGACCCTGTGCACCTTTAATTAAAATTGGGAATTTTGGAGCTAGGTTCCTGTCTCCCAGTGTTCCTTCCCTGTTTCCAACTACCTATATTAAATGACAACTCCTCTTCACGGCCATCCTCTCTACTATACAAAGGCATATGTCCAGCCCTTAATGTTTTATCTATCTGATTTCTTAATTGTCCTGGTGTTTTAGTTCTCCTGTCTATCCAATTACCTTTTTTACTCTCTGTAGATCTGTTCTTACTTCCTTATAACAATCAGTGTGTTTTCCTCTATCCATTCTCCTATCCTGTCTCTTTCTTGACTTCACACATGGCTCTCTGTAGTCTCCATCTAAATCTACATGACCTTCCATTTGCATTTTACCAGAAATTACAACAATTCCCTTAAGAATTTAACTAACGCTTCCCCTCTGTTACTCGGTGCCTCACTGTCTGACTTCTAAACTTTTTCCTCACCTGCTTTTTCTTTCTTTAACAGAGCTAGGACATCTATTTCTTACATCTATTTTCAACTCTTTTTTCACACGCTTTTTCTCTCTAGCCGCAGTCCCTGTAGTTCTTTACCAACGTTTCCATTTCCTCTCACAATGCCACACAATGTCCCCTAAAAATAATCATATTTTTAGTTCTCTTTTGCCATTTATTTGAGATCTTAGTTATGAGATTTCCACACAATGGATGCTTCAACACCAATGTCTCCACAGGAGAGACTGCCATTATGCTTCATAGCACCTGTCACCCCAACCTAGATATTCCTGTATTATCTTATGCTTATGCCCTTACTTAGTGACTAAATTTACTTACAACATACAATATTGTATAATCCCATAAACATCCACCTTTCTTAACAAGATTTCGCAATGATAGCCAGTCTTTAATACAATATTTCACTATTTTCTATTAGTACTTGCCAAAAAGCACAGTATTTTTATACACAGTGAATATTTTCCGCAATAACCGATTAATGCCACAGTATTGATATTGGGTTCAGACACAATCACCACCAGCACCACCACAGCCCTGTTCACTGGACACAGAGCTTATATTACCACTCAGACAATATCAGACAGTATCAGACAGTACAACATCAATTAGACACAAACAATGCTCCTCATAGAAAAGATATGTATAATGGCTGCTACACTCATACAATGGCAGTTATTCAGCAGCATACAAAAAATCATTGACATACAAGCAGTACGTTCCTCATAAAACGTATATCTATAATGGCCAGTGTACTCATACAATACTTGTTAACCACCAGCAATACAACTCAATTGACATACAATTGTATGTTCCTCATAAAATGGTAACTATAACAGCCACAATACTCATACAATACCGGTTTTTAGGTGGCTACAAAATTATTTTGACATACATCAGAATGTTCCTCATAAAAGGGTATCTATATTAACCACTGCGGATCCTCACACAAGCAGTATTACTAATTAAGCGCAATTCCTTATTAACCTGCTTTCCTCAATTGCCATCCAATCTAGGCCCTCTTGACAATGAGTACAAATTAATATAGAGCTATATCTACCTGTACGTGTTACTATCTATCAAAGTCCTCTTAGCAACACAAGTAGACACTCAAATGCGCTTTCTCATACTCGTCTGTTATTACAGTCATCTATCAAAGCCCTCTTGACAGCAAAACAGCCCAATGAAATGATTATTTTACCAGTAATTATTTATGTACCACCAATACAACAGTAACTAAGCTGATGCATGCATTTCCTTCTGAAAACAAAGCCCATTCAAAAGTTACTTAATTTGGAGAGGTCTTTATCAGGCGTTCTTACCACCATGGGTTATCCCAGCAAACAACACAAACTAAGTAGTTTTAAGGCTTTTATGGTGGCCAGCTGTTTGTGCTGCTCGCCAAGGTAGATGTTGTGGAAAAATACTCAGAGTCAGGCTTTGCTTCCAGAAGATTATGACCTTTATTTATCAAGTAATAATGGCCGGAGGTAGTACATGGAGAAAAACTAACGTTCTCGTTCGTTTTTCTTTTATATACACAGTGTTCGCTATACATTTCTCCAACATCTGTTTCCTATTAGGGGCCCTCTTTAGGGCACAATGAAGGCGCCCCAATGTATAGCTCAGATTTCCTCTGCGAGCACATCCCAAGAGGCCTATAGCTTAGCTTCGCACACACATCTCCGATTATTTCAGTAAGCGGTACCGTTTATTCCTTAAAAGTAAGTAGAATCACTTGAAATCAAATAAAAATTACTCTCATAAGTGTGCAGCTTCAGCATCGGTGACCTCCTCATCAGACTCATCAGATGTGTCTGTGCCTTCTGGTAGATTCTCTACAATGTCTTCCTCCTCGGAAACCTGCTCATCTGTATCACTATGCTGTTCTGTGACCTCTGCCTCATTTTCAGAAAAGATATGATCCAGAGCTTGGCTTATTGTAAATCTTCTTCTCATTTTTGACTGCTGCAAACAGATGTGTACTCTGCAAGTCACCAACACTAAACTAAATTTGTCTTATGCAAGCCTTACATGTCTGAACATGTCTGTCTTTGTTTGTTTGTTTTGTTTGTTCAGGTAAGGAGACACACAGGCAAATAGAGAAGCCCCTCAAAGTGTGTTTATGATTTTTCTTTTGACCTTAACTATTGTTTTATAACCTGAAATTATAACTTGGTCAAAACTGACCCTACCAACACAAAGGTAATAAATTTCACCTGAGCATTTTATAATTTAATACAATTGTTTTTTTGTTTTGTTTTTTTATTTTAATTAGATACAGATTCCTGACAAAGTCAAAAAGCCATGATGCAATAAACAAAATTAGGTCGCAGTTTTATGCATTTAAAAAGTAAAACAGGTGGGTGCCGACCCTAACACAAGAGGAAGGTTAATGATTGCTTTTGACATCATTTATTAACATGATGCCCAGACATGCCCAGAAAGAATCAACCATGAAGCAGGCTTATCCAAGTGGCTCTCAAAAACGAAAGAAAACAAAAGAAAAAAAATCAAATACTGAAAGTTTTTCTTTTTTTTGCCTAAAAATGTAAATGAAACATCTAAAGAGGAGGAAGACCCACCTATACCACCCACCGAACAAGCTGCAACCACACCTGTCACTACTTTTGCTAGCATCGGAGATGAGTGCCCTGTCCCTGATACCCAGCTCCTGACTCACAATCTACTGGTAAGCGAAATCGTGCTTTCTGATGACCCAGCATTTTGGCCTGAGAAAATAACTGACCAACAAAGATGCAGCATTGTCAAAAGGGGACCAGTTCAAATAAAGTATTAAAATTTTCCTAAACACTGTGACAAAATTCCTCATCATTCACTGTGGACTGTTATTACAAAAGAATTTAAAAAATGAGTAAAAAATACAAGGAAATTGGTTAGTTTATGCAATCAGTAGCGATTCTGTGTTCTGTTTCCATCATGAACTCTTTGAAAGGGTAAGCACCTCTTCACTTAGCAGTAGTGGATATCGCTCATGGATTAATATCCACAACCACTTAAAGAGCATGAAAAAGGCAAAGAGCATCATGGAAATATGCAAACCTGGAGCAAATTTAAATACTGACTGAAATCTGAGTATTGACACTAAGAGTCAGGAATTGCATGCTCTTGAAACACAGCATTGGAAGGCTGTTTTAAGCAGAATCCCATAATGGCAACTTTCTTGGACAGGTAAAGATCCTCTCACAGTTTGATCCTATAATGAGTGAACATCTTAGAGGAATTGAGAAAAAGAAGATCAAAGATCACTAATTCAGCAACATCCTGCAAAATGAGCTCATTTCATTAGTTGTTGAGAAAATATGTGATGTAATTCTTCAGAAAGTCAAAAAGGCAATGTATTTTACCGTGATAATGGACTGCACAGCAGATAATAGAAACAATTAACAACTAAACTTGGTGCTTTGTATTGTGAACCATTGGTGGTGAATGCTGATGCCAAAACCAGAAAGGTATAATTCAGCTGAAAGGACTAGATTTTTGAATATGCAAGAAGACAAAAAGAACTCTTGCTTAAGGTAAAACCAAGAAAAGACCTTTAGGGTGTTTTCTCACTGAGAACAATATTTTCGTTCTGTTCCAGAGCACGATTTCTCCGCCTTAAACACAACACCATTTAAGTTAAGTGCAGTAAAATAAAAGAAATGCTACAAATAAAAATAATGCATGCTATAATAAAGTGAAAGTGAATATAAATGAATAGCATAGTAATCATGTATTTTCACTGATAAAAATTAGATCCAATCACTGTAGAAATTTGTTTATCAAATTTTAATTTGTCATCTAGCAAGAAACCTAAGTTCCGAACCTGTGAGGACCTAAAGGCTGTTAGAGGATCCAGATCAAAATGAGTGGCCTTAATGTGTTCCGAAGAGCCGAAGACTATCACCTCAGTTTTCTTTTCATTAAGTGATAGGAAGTTTTGAGATAACCAAGATTTAACTTCATCTAAACAAGCTAAAAAAGCAGTCATGGCCAAGCCATCATTTTTTCTTAAAAGATAAATAAATTTGTGTGTCATCAGCGTAAATGTGGAAGGATACCCCATGCTTCCTAAAAATGGAGCCCAGTGGCAGCATGTACAATGAAAATAAAGTAGGAGCCAGCACAGAGCCTTGTGGAAGACCACAAGGAAAAGAAGATATTGACGAGCAGAAATCTCCTATCCTAACCACATATTTTCTGTCAGATAAAAATGACTGAAACCATTTTAAGACAATGCCAGAGAGACCCACCCAAGACTCTAGTCTATTTAATAATATTGAATGATCAATAGTGTCGAAGGCAGCTGATAAATCAAGAAGAACAAGGATCACAGAATCCCCCGTATCAGTAGCTAAAAAGATGTCGTTTATCACTCTCAGGAGAGCTGATTCGGTACTGTGGGCCGCCTTAAAACCAGATTGAAAATGTTCAAACAAACTGTTTAAAGCAAGAAAAGATTGAAGTTGAAAAAACACAATCTTTTCCAAAACCTTAGACACAAATGGTAAAACAGAGTAATTATTTAGGACAGACGGATCAAGTGAAGGCTTCTTGAGGAGAGGAGTAATAGTAGCTACTTTCAAATTAGTAGGAACGACACCTGTTGAGAGGCACTTATTAAAAAAGGACACTAGGCCCAGTCCAACCGATTCAATAATTTGTCTTAGAAATCTAGGATGAATGGCATCATATGGAGAAAAGGATGGTTTCAATTTAGCAATAGTGTCTTTGAGTGATTGAATAGAGACTGGTTCACAAACATTCCAAAATGCAGACAACGGCAGGGGAACAGGCTGCGCGATAGAAAAAGCATAAGTTCCAAGACCAGGTTTGCTTACTTTGTCTTTAAAAAACCTTGAGAAGGCATCACAGAGGACGACAGAAGCAACTGACATAGTGTTTATAGGGGGATTGACAACAGAGTTAATAACAGAAAACAGCACCTTAGCTCTGGATTGATGATGCGAGATTAAAGTTGAAAAATAGGTTGCCTTGGCTGATTTAGCGGCTCTCTGATAAGCTGATAAACCGTCTTTAAACAACTGTAAAGAGATGTGCAAGTTGTCTTTTTTTCCATTTTTCGCTCAGCTTTTCTACAAGACTGTCTCAATCAGATCCATATCTCTCCCTCTGTAAATTAAAAGTTAAAGGGGGCGTGTTTCAGAACAGGTAATGGAATAGGATTACAATACATTCACATTCACATAAACTGTGCCGCTTTGCGCCGGATAGCCGGGAGGGAAAAGAGTTCAGAGCCAACAATAGCGTTCAGCACAAAACCTTTATCAGCCTTTTTCAGCGTCACAAAATTATAATACAAAACATTAAGTAAAAGTACAGAAAAGGGTAAAACAATAGCGCGTTTCGAGGGGGGAGCAGCAGCACACCTCAGCTCCTACTCCGTTCTCTCCTCCTCACGCGCACACCTCCGCAGCACGCGCACTCCGCAGCACGCGCACTCCGCAGCAACTCTTAAAGGGCAACATACTGTACATACATAATAGTAGTGGCCGTTACAAAACACACGCTCTTTGTCTGTAGAGACCGTACGATCAACGCACTCATCTATCTGCTTAAAAAAGAGATGCCATATTATGGTTTTCGTCATTTTTACAATAAATTTATGTAATGACTGGACCGGCCCGAATTAGCCAGCGGCCCACCGGGCAAACGCCCGGAGCACCAGATGACCAGTCCGCCTCTGCCTAGCACGTTGCTGCTAGCTGTAGCGGCGGTCCGTGGAGCAGGTATCCAGGGAAACTAATCAATGTTAAAGGATCAGCCAATAGGTGTGCAGGTCCAACCCACTGGCACTGATTGACAGGACGACTCATTTTGCCCGAAAGTCGCATTATGAAATAAATAGGCCATCGGGAATAACAGATTTTTGAAATAAATATGTTGAACACTTTGGAGTTCCATACTGTTGTAGATTGGAGAGGATGGACCCTTGATCCTCTGCTTTCTTGCACCACCAATACATACATGTAAAACAGTTTAGGTGCATGTAAAGCACTGCTCCAAATGACATTGAATATAATCAGATGTTACTCCACTTTGTGTGAGGCTACAGGATTATCTACAGTATACATTACCTTGTGTGAGGGTAAAGACTTATATACGGTATACATTACTGCAGCATGTGTGAGGCTACAGGCTTATATACAGTATGTGATTTTAGCATCATTAATGTTTTTCTGCTAACTGAAGCATGCTGCCTTGGAGATGATATTAGTGACAACTCTGTTTCAGTTCGAACAACATATTCCATAATATATAGATCTGGAAATTAAGAATGCACATTTCGAGAAAAGGGATCTCGCGCGCGCCAGGACTCTGCCAACTCCAGTCCCTCTTGTGCTCTCCACTTCCTTCCTGTTCACATTTTAATGCCTGCTGCTGTTACTCTGGAATCTCCAGAGCCTTGGTAGACTAGGGCCTCTTTTACACGAGAAACCCTAAACTCCTCCTCCAGGCTGCTGATGGGAAGCTGAAGCTTATTGCTTCTGCCATACAGTGCTACACTAGTTAGACTGCGAGGCAGGTCAACCATCTTCGGAGATGGCAGCTGATCTTCTTCCCCAGGGCCTCTACTGTAGACATAGATACTTCGTACACCAACAGCGGCCAAAGAATCCGTTGCAAAATGCCATGCTGGTATATCCATGCCTTGAATCTTCCCGGTAAACTAAGCTTCCAGCTCCTTAATCATTGTTTGGACTGATGCTGAGTTCCTGAGGCTGCAGTCAAAATTCTTCCCTATTTTTTTCTCCACAATATTTGTTTATTTGTTTATTTTTTTTAAATGAGGCTTGGGCTCCGGGATGTTGAGCCTATTTCCTACTATACGTAGTCTATTTATTAGTAGTGTAATTCATCGTGTATTTGTAGTGTAATTCATAAATTATGTTTATAATAATGAAAAGACATGCCCCAAATCATGCTTTAAAATTAATTTAAATTTCAAACCCGCGTCTCGCAGTTCCACTTTACAAAAGGCAGTCTTTTGATCAAACGGTGATAAACTTATGCGATTTATCAATAAAAATGCAGACATACGCTGTAGGCGGGACCACCCTCAGTGATACGGGGAGGAGGAGCAGGGTGGGTGGCCATGGGTGGCGTCGTGAAGGGTTTGAGTTGTGAGGTATGGAATACCGGATGGATCCGGAGCGCCACAGGCAGCCGGAGCCGGTAGGTAACATGGTTGATGCAGAGGGTGATGCGGTAGGGGCCGATGAACCTTGGTAATAATTTCTTTGATTCTGTATGGATTGTGCAGGTTTTTTGTGGACAGTCACACTTTGTCACCTACGTGGTACAATCGTCCCGGAGGGTGTCGATGGCGATGTTACGTGGTGTAACGAGTGTTAGCACATTGGATTGCTTCCTTGACTAGGACCCACGACCATCGACACCTGTGGACCAACTGTTGGGCCACGGGTATCTCTACCACTGGTTCTTGATGTTCTTGATGTTCGAACATCAGATGTTGGAAACTCCTTTTGTTTCAAAGGGACTTAACTTGGTGGCGGAGGAAACATGGAGGTTATGGAAAAGTTCAGCCCAGATGAGGTAGCGGGCCCAGGAGCGCTGACGRTTGGYGACRAAGCATMTCAGGTAGCGCTCCAGTTGTTGGTTGGTCCGTTCCGTCTGACCATTAGTCTGAGGATGGTAACCTGATAAGAGACTGCAGGTGGAATTGATCAGGCGGCAGAAGGCCTCCCAGAACCGTGCAGTGAATTGGGGCCCCCTGTCCGAGACGATGTCCTTGGGGAACCCATGCAGACGGACTATGTGCTCTAAAATCAGCTCGGCTGTCCTTTTAGCTGACGGGAGTCCGGCGAGGGCCACCAGGTGCACAGCTTTAGAGAACCGATCCACAATGGTCAAGATGGCATTTTTTCCTTCGGAGACCTGCATGCCCGTGATGAAGTCGATGGCAATGTGTGTCCAGGGCCGACAGGGAACAGGAAGCGGTTGGAGTTCCCCTGGTGTTGGTGATTGGTGTCCTTGGCCCTGGCACACACTGGGCACGCCTGAACGAACCCGTCAATGTCCTTGGTCATAGATGCCCACCAGAAGGCACGCTTCACGTATTGTAGGGTGCGCTGCATGCCTGGGTGCCCTGATAGAGGGGTGGAATGTCCCCATTGGATGACTTCAGTCCGGGTGTTCACACACCTGGCGGCACACCTGCCAGTCCGTTCTCTGCGGCTTGTGCTTGGCGAACCCTCTTCTCCAGTTATAGTTCCCAACATAGTGGGGCGATGATCTTGGAGGGGGGAAGAACAGGCGCGGGGTATGATAGGTGGAAATCATAATGTTCAAAGAACAGAGCCCACCGCGCCTGCCTTGGGTTTAGCTGTTTGAGGTTCCAGATGGTGATGAGATTCTGGTGGTCGGTCCAGACGATAAACGGCTGCCAGGCACCCTGGAGCCAGTGTCG
This sequence comes from Clarias batrachus, assembly GCA_003987875.1. Lineage (NCBI taxonomy): Eukaryota > Metazoa > Chordata > Actinopteri > Siluriformes > Clariidae > Clarias > Clarias batrachus. Next base: position 24,523 of record QMIH01003273.1, read on the forward strand.
CCATTCCTCCAATGCCCACTTTATGGCCAGCAGCTCGCAGTCCCCTACCCCGTATTGCTGCTGAGTGGGGTCAAATTTTTTGGAGAAGAAACTACAAGGGTGTAGCCTCTGGTCTGGACCTTGATGGGAGAGAACAGCCCCGGCGCCCACATCCGAAGCGTCCACCTCCACAACGAACGGTTTGTTTGCATCTGGATGGAAAAGAATCGGGGCGGTGGTGAATCGAAGGCAGAGCTCGTGGAAGGCAGAGATGGCGGTAGAGTTGAGTTGGAAGTGTTGAGACAATGGCTGAGTCAGAGCGGTTAATGGTGCTGCAACTGTACTGTAGTCCCAGATAAAGCGACGATAGAAGTTCGCAAACCCAAGAAACTGTTGAAGTTGTCTGAGAGTCTTGGGTAGGGGCCAATGACGTACAACTTCTAGCTTCTGTGGTTCCATGGCCACACCCTGGGACGAGATGACAAAACCCAGGAACGTGGTGGAGCGCCCGTGAAAAGCGCACTTCTCCAACTTACAGTACAGCTGGTGAGCGAGCAGTCTCTTAAGAACCGCTCTGACGTGTTGAACATGTTCTTCAATGGAGCGAGAGTAGATAAGATTATCATCCAGGTAGACGAATACCCATCGGCCCAACATGTCCCGGAGAACGTCATTGATGAAACGTTGAAAAGCTGCTGGTGCATTACAGAAACCAAATGGAATGACTCAACTCTCATAATGTCCAGTGGGGATGATAAATGCCGTCTTCCACTCATCGCCCTCTCTGATACGCACCAAGTTGTAGGCGCTCCAGAGGTCCAACTTTGTAAAAATGGTGGCAGTTGGTAAGAGGCAATTGGTGTCGGTTTTTTATGGTGATGTTGTTGAGCCCTCGATAGTCGACAAGGACGTAGTTCGCCGAATTTCTTCTTTACAAAGAAAAATCCCACGGCGGCGGGCAAGGAGGAGGGTCGTATGGTGCCTTGGTGGAGAGCTGAGGATACATACTCCTCCATCGCCCACATCTCAGTGGTGGAGAGAGAGTACAGGTGGCCGCGGGGGGGGAACAGATCCTGGCTGAAGTTCAATGGCCAGGTTGTAGGGGCGATGAGAAGGAAGGTGGGTGGCGCATCTTTTGCAGAAGACTTCAGCCAGGTCCCGATAAGCCTCGGGGATGGCGTTGGTGTCGACATCAGGGGCCTCAGACTCCCTAGAACTCCCTAGAGCCGGTGCCCGCAGGCAGAGTTTGAGACAGGTTGGCCCCCATTGGAGGATCCGGTTCTGAGACCATGAGATGAGAGGATCATGATGCAGAAGCCAGGGGTGTCCGAGGATGATGGGTGGAGAGGAGATGGAGGTGAGGTGAAATCGGACTGTTTCCTGGTGTTGGTTGATGATGAGGGTTATGGGTCGAGTCTGGGCGATGATGGGGCTGGAGGAGAGGGGCCAACCGTCAACAGATGTAATCCAAACAGGCTGGGATAACGCTTCAGTCGCCAAACCCAATCTTTTGGCATATGAAGAGTCAATAAAGTGTTCCACGGCCCCGGAGTCGATGAACGCAGACTTTTGACTCGTTTGTGCCGAGAGACGAGAGACGCTGGGCATGGTGGTGGAGAGATGGAGGGAGCCCGTTGAACTGCTTCCATGGTTCACCGGGCCTGGGCGTTTCCCGGGCGAAGACGACAGATGGCTCTATGGTGCGCTCCTGACCCACAATAGGCACAAAGTCCCTCCCTGAAGCGTCGTTCTCGCTCAGCAGTGTTCAAGGAGGTGTGTCCTAATTGCACGGGTTCCCCGGCTCTGGTGTCAACCACGGCGGGAGGTGGAGATCCGGTGGGTGCCATAGCGGTGGTGGTGAAGGCTGGTGGTTGGGATGAGGCGTGTGAAAAAGATGGTGTGATGAGCGGCAGGGTCTGGGGGGGCTGCCCTCGGACGGGAGAGCAGGCACTGGTCAATCCGGAGAGTGAGCTGAATCAGTCCCTCCAGTGTGGTCGGAAGCTCCCGTCCGGCGAGTTCATCTTTTATGCGTGAAGCCAGTCCCTCGTAGTAGGCCGTCCTGAGGGCGGCATCTCCCCAGGTGGTCTGCAAGGCGAGAGTACGGAAATCCGCGATGTAGCGACTCACGGATGACTCTCCCTGCCACAGATGGTACAATTTCATATCGGGTCTCCACCTCAGCAGCAGGATGTTCAAATGTTAGCTTTAGTTGATGCATGAAGTCCATATGAATAAGCAGTGTCTGAATCTGATCGGAGAACCGCCGTGGCCCACTCAGCTGCCTGCCCGGATAGCAACGAGACGAGAAGCGCAACGCGCAGTCGGTCTGTGTAGTATCTGGTGGAATTGAACTCAAACACAAGATCCAATGCGGTTAGAAAAACTTCAGAAGAGGAGGGGGGGCGGCGCTGCAGCCGCTGTGACGGGCGTGGCAACAGCCAACTGAGCAGCCACCTCGCGGAGGGTCGTGTTCTCCTGGCGTAACTCCGCAACCTCGCGGTGCAAGGCCGCGACATCTTGGAGGTCGTTTTGGAGAGACGTGACTTCACCACGGAGCTTATTGATCAGTTCGGCATGTTGGTCAACCACATCACAGAGGCGAGCAAACTCCGCTGGGTTTACTGCTTTTGGCTCAGTCATTCTGTCACAAGCAACCAAAGGATAAACTGAAAAGCCTTAGCAGTTAGCTCGTGTAGTGTGGATGATAAACCCAAACGCGGAAGTAGCACGAATAGGCAAGATAACCACGCGATCAGTCTAAGAACTCTCTTACGCAAAGAGCAAGGATCTACACAAATAAACCCGCGTTCTAGCAACACACACTCAATCAAAGAAGCAACCCGAATCGGTGAGTACTCACAGAATAGTCGACGTACCGTCAGCAAAGGCATGGGCGAACTCAATGCCTGAGCAATGTGAAGCACCATTTTGTCTCCTTTTATGCTTCCTGGAAACCCGACCGTACTACTTCCGGTCCTAGTGCCGGTCGTGTTACAAGTGTGCATGACATACTGTATTGATGGATGGATGTTGTTGATAAATTAATAAAAATAAATAGCCGTCCATCTTTTTTTTGTGTTTATTTATTTGGTTTATTATACACCTCTGCACCACTTATTATATTAAATAGTTTTAAATGTTAATAACAGTACCATAGCAAGAGAGAGAGAAAAAACACACACATATTTAATAGCATTTAATAGCATTCGCTAGTTATCAAGTTGATATACAGGTCATTCTGCATCAAACAGAATCTCTCTAAGTAAGTAAGCATAATAATAAATAATGAATAATCATAGTGCCACCCCATGGGTGAACATGACCAAATTACTGCATAAACACTGAAACACAAGGATTTATGAATTGAATTAAGCACGAATATCCTTAAATGTGTTAAAATATATCGCATGCTGTTTAGAAAAATATTCATGAGAGAACTTAATGAAAACCCTGAATATATTGATTGAAACTCTCTATATTAAATGTATTCTGAATATATTGAATGAACAGTGAGAATATTAAATGGATTCCGAATATACTGATTGAAACTCTATATATATTGAATGAAAGGTCTGAATATATTTAATTTTTTCCGAATATATTGAATGAACCGTGAGAATATTGAATGGATTCTGAATATATTGATTGTAAACTCAATATATTAAAAAATAATTTAAAAAACTATTAAACTGAATATTGAAAAAAGAATAGTTATAGTTATTAGCAATGATAGAGTGGATTATAGTACAATAGGTTTTAAATGTGTAATCCACATAATGAAAAAGCTATTGAAAATTCATATTTTTTTAAATAAAACATTTATTTAAAAAAACTATTAAACTGAATATTGAAAGAGAATGGTTGTATTTATTAGCAATGATAGAGTGTGTGAGTTGGTTTTACATGTGAAATTTCAATAGCAAAAAAGTTATTGAATTTTGTTGATTTGTCATTTTTTGCAACTCAGTCTGTACCAAAGTGCATTCATTTTCATACATACCTGTAACATCTGTACCTCCACAGCTCAGGGGTATAAGATCAAGTTCCCCGGATTACTGAGTTGATGCTTTGTCCCCACCTAGTGTGTCTATGTATGTACTACCAGCACTTAAGCACTAAACACGAGCACCTGTGATTTCCTTGTGTGTCTGACTATTTATTCCAGTCGAACCCGTAGGGCTTCGCCTGTTCACTGTTGTGCACGTCTCACGTCTTCACCCGGTTATGTCTAAATGTTGTGTCTACTTTTTCCCCTCTCACTCCCAGGACTGAGCGTTGTCTGCAGGTGTGGGATCCTTTGAGGAAAGGGAAATMCTCCACTAGTCGCATGGACTTTGCAAGTGCTTCATTTCGTTATCTTTCTCCTCACGTGTGAGACCTTTTGTTTAACCCACCTGCAGACCCCGTCTGGGAATTTAGCTCAGGACCGCAGTGCGTGTCAAGAGACTTTGTGTGTTGTGTGTAAAAAGAAATAAAAAGATATTGGATGCAATCTTTTACAGAGCCAAGGAAGCCTGTAACCCAGGACCTCTTACCGAGAAGGGGACTGCATCTCAGCCTTGCTTACGCCTTATGCCCAGTTCGTTGAATGTACAAGACCAGCTGCAGCTGCTCTAGGAGATTTCCCCACTAGCTCCCCACTTGCTCTTCAAGACATAACGTCCCCTAACCCTTGCTTGATATTTTGAGTGTAATTCACAAATTTACTAAATATTTTAAAATGCAGATTGACCTGTATATCAACTTGATAACTAGCGGATGCTTTAGTGAAGGGCTCTAAAACAGCAGCAATATTGTAAAGGCCAGAATACGGACACAAGAAACACCAGATTTAGGAAAAATAAGTGCTCTTTAATTTACAACTATATATATAAATATAGTGAAATTCAAATTCAACATTTTAATGGTTTGTGCATGGGCGTCAACTCGCACATTCTGTAATATTGTCATGATTCTCCTGGAAGGATTGGACGCAGATGCAGGGTTTTCAGTTCAAACTTGTTTATTCTTGTCTTTTTTTCTTTTTCCGAGATTTTCGGATAAATTCCTTGCGGATCACTCTCTTAAATAATATAACAAATCAAACAAATAAACAACAAAAACAAAACACACAAGAATTCCAACTGGTTTCCAGGCTGGAGCTGCGGACGCGAGAAACGGCTGTAAAACAGCCCTTGACGAAGATCAGCCTCTCTGGCTGACGAATGTCCACAAACTGAAGGATCGAGTGCCGCTCACTTGAACTTGACACCAGTTTACAGGAAGTCTCCCCCGGAGACTGGTTCGCCGCAGCTCTTGCGCCTGGTTTATTCCTGTGAGAGTAAGAGAGGTAATCGTAGTGGCTCTTCGCGCCACACACAAACTACACGAAAACACACAGTGAACAGACAGGGAACTACGGGGTCGGCTGGTTTAAATAGAGACACATAAGGGGGACACAGGTGAACTTGATCAAGTGCAAAGTGAAACATAACTGCACGCAGACACASTAGGGGGAGATAAAGAGGCGGCCCAGTAATCCGGTGAGCCAGATCTTATCCCCCGGGGCCGAGGCGACACAGATGTTACAGTACCCCCCACCTCAGGACCGGCTTCCCGAGGGAGGTGAGGGCTCGCTCTTCGTGTTACCGAAGGGGGTCGGGACCCACCGACCTGTTGGGATAGCTGTCGGGCGTGACGACCCGGAGGTCGCGGTGCCGGGCGATCCGGCCGTGTTTGGTGAAACTCCGTAATGAGATCTTGGTTTAGAATGTCACGGGCCGGAACCCAGCTCCGTTCCTCCGGGCCATACCCCTCCCAGTCCACTAGGTATTGGAGGGAGCCTCCTCTCCTTCGGGAGTCTAACAGTTCCTTGACTCTGAAGGCGGGGGCGCCCTCAATTTCCACAGCCCCGGGGAGCGAAGGTTGGGAAGCACCTTCGTCTAATGGCCCCCGAATCACYGGCCTGAGAAGAGACACATGAAAAACAGGGTTAATATGAAAATGACGGGGAAGCTGTAACTTAAAAGACACGAGGTTGATTTGTGAAATGATAGGGAAGGGACCAATGTATCTTGGGGTTAGCTTATGACAGGGGAGATGGAGGTGAAGATCCTGTGTCGAGAGCCATACCCGATCGCCTACCTGGAGCGGAGGTCTTTCCCCTTGCCGTCTATCGGCATATTTTTTGAATCGCTGAATTGCTTGGGAGATCTTAGTGTGTGCTTCCTCCCACACTGTTTCCGCCCTTTCAAACCACTGATCCACCATGGGCACTTGGGTGGGTGTGGCATCCCAGGGACAAAGCGGTGGCTGATGCCCTAGCACACACTGGAACGGCGTTAGGCCGGTTGCGGAGTGACGTAACGAATTCTGCGCATATTCCACCCAGATTAAGCAGTCCACCCATTCATGTTGTCTACTGCTACAGTATGCTCGGAGGTATCTCCCGAGTTCCTGGACAATCCGCTCTGCCTGTCCATTAGACTCGGGGTGGTAGCCCGACGTGAGGCTARCAGTGGTCCCCAATTTCTGGAAGAAAGCCTTCCAGACTTTAGCGATAAATTGGGGACCGCGATCTGACACAATATCCTCCGGGATACCATAACAGCGAAACACGGTATCAAATAAGCTTTCTGCTACCTGGAGGGCTGACGGGAGAGAGCCAAACGGGATGAATCGACATCCCTTTGAAAATCTATCGACCACCACTAGAATAGCTGTATATCCCTTAGACACCGGCAGATCCGTTACAAAATTCACTGCTATGTGTGACCACGGTCTGTCTGGTGTTGGTAGGGGCATTAATTTACCAGCTGGTAGGTTACGAGGACTTTTGGTTGTCGCACATACTGCACAAGACGAAATTACTGTTCTTACCGTTTCTCTCATWCCTGGCCACCAGAACCTTCGTTTTAACAGCTCTAGCGTGCGAGTGATCCCTGGGTGTCCTGTTGCTCTATTAACGTGAGAATCTATAATGATTTTTTCGCGTAGTGTTACTGGAACATATAATTTGTTCGGAGGACTGCCCCGGGGAGCAGGATTGGTTAGTGTCTCCTGGGCGATCTCCGCGTCAATGTTCCATGTAATCGGGGCTATTACAATTGCTTTGGGCAAAATGGGATCGGGATTCGCCGGGGGTTCTACTGGTGGGTAGTAGCGTGATAGTGCATCGGCTTTTTTATTTTTGGATCCTGGGCGGTAGGTAATTTTAAAATTGAAACGAGTAAAGAACAGTGCCCAACGAGCCTGACGAGAGTTTCGTCTTTTTGCTTGCTGGATATATTCTAGATTGCGATGGTCGGTGAGAACGATGAATTGATGCTTAGCTCCCTCCAGCCAGTGCCGCCACTCCTCTAACGCCGCTTTTACCGCTAGTAATTCTCTATTACCGATATCATAATTGCGTTCAGCAGGTGTTAGTTTCCTTGAGAAGAAAGCGCAGGGGTAAAGTTTCCCTGGATCACCGTGGCATTGTGACAGTACCGCTCCTATCCCTACTTCCGACGTGTCGACCTCCACTACAAAGGGCTTCTCAGAGTTAGGTAATTTTAAWATAGGTGCGGTAGTGAATGCTGTTTTAAGGCGTTGAAACGCCATACGCACTTCTGCTGAAAGCTCACTTAATCGTTTCGGTTTGCCCCTCAATAAMGATGTGAGCGGTGCTGCCACTTGACTGAAGCCCCTAATGAAAYGCCGATAGAAATTGGCAAACCCAAGGAAGCTTTGTAGCGCCTTTACTGACCTGGGTTCCGGCCACTGTTGCACYGCCTTCACCTTGGAGGCWTCCATCTYGACCCCCTGTGGCCCTATGCGATAGCCAAGGAATGCAACCTCTTTTTTATGGAAGTCGCACTTCTCCGCCTTCACATAGAGCCCGTGTTCGCGCAGACGATGCAGNTCAGAATATGACCGCGAGTAAATCAGAATATCATCCAGATATACTATGACAAAACGGTTAAACATATCCCGAAACACATCATTCATAAACCCCTGAAACACCGCAGGTGCGTTTACCAATCCATAAGCCATTACATTATACTGGTAATGACCAGATGTCGTGCTAAACGCAGTCTTCCACTCATCGCCCTTGCGCACACGAACGAGGTTATATGCGCTGCGGAGGTCAAGTTTGGTAAAGATGGATGCTCCGCGGAGCTGGTCAATGGCTGCCGGAACCAATGGCAGCGGGTGCTTATACTTCACTGTTACTGCATTGAGCCCACGGTAATCAATGCATGGACGTAAGCCCCCCCATTTTTTCTCAATGAAAAAAAAACCTGCTGACGCGRGAGACGTGGACCTGCTGATGAGACCCTGCTGAAGAGCTTCACTCACATACTCCTCCATAGCCTGGGTCTCTTCCACGGACAAGGGGTAAATACGTGAGCTAGGCGGTGTTTTCCCAGGCAAGAGCTCTATCGCGCAGTGCCACGGACGGTGGGGGGAAGCCGTGCTGCTGCCCTAATGCTAAACACCTCATGAAATTGGGTGTACTCGGATGGTACAGMAACTACTACTTGGGCACTCGGACTCTCAATAGTGGTGGTTTGGACCGTCAATGTAGATGGTGTACAAGATAGAGCGCACTGAGGGGACCAGGATATGATGTGTGATGTTGCCCAATCAAAATTAGGATTGTGGGAGCTGAGCCAGGGTAAGCCCAGCACGACAGACTGATCCAACCGAGGGAGTACAAAAAAAATTAACTCTTCGGTATGACCGGAAAATGGTAATCGTAGGGGCGCAGACATGAGTTCAAGAGGCGAATGTGTTAAATTACGACCATCCAGAGCTTTTATTGCCATCGGATACGGAAGCTTCGACACAGGAGCTCGCAGCGAGGAAATGACTGAAGATGAGACRAAATTGCCAGCCGCCCCTGAATCTATAAGAGGGCAAACAGAAACAGTTTGATTATTAAAGGAAATTTGCGCATCAATACAAAATGGGTGAAAGGTACGGGGTGGGGTGCGGTGGGTTACATGCAAGAGTGGGCAGGTGATCACGTGGTGGTTCTCCCCCCCAGCAGTACAGACATAAGCCGGGTTTAAATCTTCTGTTCTTCTCTTGTGGTGATAAGTGAGAAGAGCTTACATCCATCGGTTCAGGAGGAGAGCCTTCGCGTCTTTCGGACCGAGGCTTGTTGAGGCTGCCGGGCCGACCGGTGTCGGTTCGTTTTCCCACTTGTCGTGGGACCAACTGTCGTCGCTGGCCGCGGAGGTGCTGATCCAGTTTGATGGCCAGCTCTATCACTTCTTGCAAGGTTAAGCCCGTGTCTCTACATGCAAGTTTGAGTTGCACCTCTGCCTGAAGTCCATCACGGAACCGGGCTAGAAGACTGGCCTCACACCACCTGCTTTCCGCGGCGAGAATCCGGAACCTCGCGGCGTAGTCGGCGACCGTGGCATTCCCTTGCCGCAACTTCAACAATTGTTGCTCTCCTGTTCTCGTCTGATCGGGATGGTCAAAGACCGCGCGAAGGGCATCGACGAACCTGGTGTAGCTTCTGGTCACCCCTCCTCTGGTGCCCCAGACTGCGGTGGCCCAATCCAAGGCTGGACCTGTGAGATGTTGCGTCATGAAGCTGACCTTTTGATGCTCGGTCATGTCGGGATACTCTGCTAGGTAGAGCTCGCATGTCAGGAGGAAGCGTCTGCAYTGCTCCGGATTCCCTGCATAGCGCTCCGGCGGTGCGGCGCGCGGTGATGAAGTTTCGGAGCGCCTCGGAGGAGGGGGAGATGGAGATCGGGCTGACACGAGCTGGCTGRCACTGACCGCGAGGTCGTTAACTGCCCGTGCCAGACTATCGATCTCACGCTGYTGTCCCCGGAGAAAATCCCGTAGAAACGCATCCTCGTCGGGGAGGGGAGTCCCTGCTGCGCCCTGGAGGCCCTGTTCATCTGTCATGATTCTCCTGGAAGGATTGGACGCAGATGCAGGGTTTTCAGTTCAAACTTGTTTATTCTTGTCTTTTTTCTTTTTCCGAGATTTTCGGATAAATTCCTCGCGGATCACTCTCTTAAATAATATAACAAATAAACAACAAAAACAAAACACACAAGAGTTCCAACTGGTTTCCAGGCTGGAGCTGCGGACGCGAGAAACGGCTGTAAAACAGCCCTTGACGAAGATCAGCCTCTCTGGCTGACGAATGTCCACAAACTGAAGGATCGAGTGCCGCTCACTTGAACTTGACACCAGTTCACAGGAAGTCTCCCCGGGAGACTGGTTCGCCGCAGCTCTTCCGCCTGGTTTATTCCTGTGAGAGTAAGAGAGGTAATCGTAGTAGCTCTTCGCGCCACACACACTACACGAAAACACACAGTGAACAGACAGGGAACTACGGGGTCGGCTGGTTTAAATAGAGACACATAAGGGGGACACAGGTGAACTTGATCAAGTGCAAAAGTGAAACATATACGCACGCAGACACACTAGGGGGAGATAAAGAGGCGGCTCAGTAATCCAGTGAGTCAGATCTTATCCCCCGGGGCCGAGGCGGCACAGATGTTACAAATATTCCATTGTCATTCATTTTGCCACTGTTTTAGAGCCCTTCACTAAATTTGTGAATTACACTCAAAATATCAACTCCAACTATAAAATCTGATTTCATTTGCTGGGGAAATAAAATTTGGGCAGAGACGTCCGCTCTGTCTTGTTAATTCATCTAAACCCCCCTACAGTATTTACGAACAGCACACCCAGTTTGATAAATTCACACATATCGTGAATGAAAGGTGAGAAGAGATTCAGCTTGCTCTGAAGGACTATATTCGACAAGAATATAGAGAATATAAATCGCATTTTACAATTAAAGATAATTAATTAAATAATAAACTTATATCAAATATGCACTTTATTTAAATATGCTTATACTGTAGATACTTAGATTATATTTCAAAAGTACAATTGCAAGTAAATTACAAACTGCATGTAATGTAAAATATGAATAAAACAGTATTAGACACACATATATGATATGGTAGTATATACAATGAAAAAGCTATTTACACATGAGTGCTCAAATGTAAAGCAAACTCAACTATTAATTTATTTTGTATATTTAACTTCATTCAGCCGTTTAAGTTATATGAAAAAATAACGTGCCTACCAGCCAACTATTATTTTTTGTTTGAATTTAAAGATGCACACATGTGTGCAAAAAGACGAAGTAMAACAAAGAATACAAAAGTGTATAATTTTTAATTATACACTCCCAGGTGAACACATGCAGACCCCCAGTTACTGTAATCCCTCTTCTCACCTTTCATTCATGATAGGTGTGAAGTTATCAAACCGGTTTCGCTGATCGAGGAAGAATTGGCAGAATTGAGCGGTTTAAAACAAATTAACAAGACCGAGCAGAAGTCTCTGCCTAAAATGTATTTCGCCATCACAATGTACGAAGCTCAGCACGTCTTTTTTCCTTGTTTTAATCTGTAATAGTGTGAAATAATAAGTGAAATGTATTTCGCGTATATGCTTAAATATTCCTTTTTATTTATGGAACTGTGTTTTATATTTGATCTGCATTATTGCGAGATGCAATGACTTTCTGGCATTTTTATCGATACATCACACGGGTTTATCAGCCTTTTGATCAAAACGCTGCCTTTTGTAAAGTGAAAGTTTACAGACAAATAGGAGTTCACGCATACCGATGAACAGATTTATTTCAGTCATAATTTCACAACCACATTCCAGCTTTTATTTCCAGCCATGGTCAAATATAGTAATGGATGAAATGCTGGACACAAACAGCAAAAAAAACATTAAGTTTAAAAAACATTATTGTCACAGCACGCTAGGTCATGCCCATATCTCAGTCAAGATCATGATCACCTGCACACTCCTGCTCCACGATCCATCTCGTTCCTTGCTTTTCACCACCTCATTCACCGCTCCAAACGCACCTGTTCTCAATTTCTGATCATCACAGCTCTCTATTTAACACACCTTCAGACAACAGCTCTCTGCCAGATTATTGTGTGCTATCCATGCCCAGTATTCCAGCGTTTCTCTCTGCTTTGAACTCCCGGATCTCGACCACGCTCTGTTTTCACGACCTCG
>QMIH01003275.1:5803-22553 GCA_003987875.1 Clarias batrachus
AATTGTTATTAATAAACCCAATATGTTAATATGAATTATATGAACAGAATTTTTTATTCTGCCCAAATCCCCTCCCTAATCACAATATGCTAAAAAAAAAAAAAAAAAAAAAAAAAAATCAACCACACACATTGTAAACCCGATTAAGTTGGCAAAAAAAATATTTGAGGTAATCAGTTACATCAAATTTTTTAAGTAATGATGTTTCCAATTTTAAATAAACAGAAGTATCCTTTTTTTGTTTGTTGAACTTGTGCAAATCACAAAATTGTTGCAAACCATCCAGCCGAGGAATTGATCCCAGGCCTTCTGCATGGTGGGTGAAACACTTACCTCTGCGCCATGAGTGTTCTATAGATTTTATGTTGGTGGAAGCTTTACTTAAGGTATTGTTATTTAAGTACTTACGAAAAAGCTTTTTTGCAGACCATCCAGCCCAGGGATTGAACCCAGGCCTTCCACATGGCAGGCGAAACACTTACCACTACACCACAAGCGCTCTATAGAGTTCACATTGGTGGAAGTTTTACTTAAGTTATTGTTACTTAAGTACTTACGATTATATAAAATATCAAATTTGTTCATCTAACTTGAAAAGTGTCAATTCTACAAACTCATAAATGCCAAAAAGTTCTAAATACTCAAAAAGGTCTATTAATTTGACCTAAGTGCAATTATTTAAGTTAACAGTACTCAATGTGTTTAATTACTTTTAGCATTAGGGTATACAGTGCATGAAAAACAACAGATCACTGTGTTTCACATTTTATTAGTGCTTCAAGGCATATTTTGGGAGAAACAACCTCCGAAATAAAGTGGTAGCAAAACATACTAGCCAGTGCTAGAGATAGGTTTCCTTAAGAACTGTAATTAAAAACTGTAGAACTTGAGGTAGACAGATAAAACAGGTAAACTTGCTAACAGAACTGTTGAACTAAGTTAAACTTTTAAATATTGAAGTTTAAAGGTTAACTCAAACAGTACAAAGCACAGATATTTGGAACAAGTCAACCCACTTACTTTAAAGAAGGAAATGTCTGTTAATTAATTATTGAAGCATCTTAATTTTCAGTGCTTAGACGTTTGTTGACAGTTTGGTACTCTCTAGTTCCATCAGGATTTTCTGTAACATTTCAAATGTGCACTCAAGTTCCTTTGGGTCTAACATCTGTAGGTCCATCTCCAGCTCCAGCATGCCCCAATGACATAGATGCTTATGGTCATCTGTACAATTCCAGGCTTAGCTTTTGAATTTTCACAGTCCTGGAGGATAAATAAAGAGAATGAGTTGTGTCAATACCAATATCAGTCACAGCAATATACATATATTATTTAAATACAATCAGAGGGATGCAAATAGTTAATAATGCACAATTATTTTTTTTAATGCATAAGAACTGCACCATCTCAAATTGGAAGACTTTACTGTGGATAGAAGTACTATTTGAGGAAATAATGTTTTCCCCACCTCATATATATTTATAGCACAAGGTGCATAAACACCCAACACCCTTTACACTAACTATTCACCTCCCTGCCATCTGGGAAAAGGTATCACTTCCTTCCACATCCCATTAGATTTCTCAACATCAAGGGCCTGGACTGACACACACACACACACACACACACACACACACACACACACACACACACACACACACACACACACACACACACAAACTAACTACCATTCCATACCATTCTATTCTGTACTATTTGCAGTTTGCCATTCTTTTCACTCTATGATCATTTGACTTGACTTCACCAAGTGTTTAAGTGATCTCTGATCACATGTTAATTTATAGCATAAGGTTGTTGAAAAATATTAGAATTTCTATTATAGTTATGGTCAACTAAAACACCAATATAAAATATTTTCTCATGTTTGAGAGAAGCATTCTGTCTGCTTCAATTGAGCTAAATAACATGATGTATAATTGGCTAAGAAACCTGGAGATGTGACAAAAATGGGTATGACATGTTAGGATTAAAAAGAACAATCTGCAACCTGTTGACATAGTGGCTTTAAATCCTTTTGAAACAGGCAAATGTCTCTCACATAGTACTGCATAATACTTAACACATGCTTACTATACAATGGTTAAAGAATTCCATATAACCTGACAAACAACTCACTTTAACACTGGAATCCAATGAGCGTCTTTCATGACTCATGTTTTCGTTTTGAGGTTCATCTGAAGGAACACCTTTTCAAATTATATTTGTTGTTAGTCATACACACAAAACATGAAAACCTATGAACGGTACATGTTGCGCAGGGTGTGTCCATATGTCAAACCTCTTGTCTTTTGTCATACGCATACTTAGACACTTACAGTAATTCACATAGTAATATTTTTCCATCTCACACATTCACACACAGTGTAAAGTGTTCTAAATCATATTTTCCCCTTATATAATAATGCACTATAAATGTATTCACTATAATATACTGTTAATGTCTGTAGATATATTGTTGAATACTACTTGTAAACTTTCTATTTTAATTGCAAATTATAGCATTATGCTATAGCATATATGCTATATACTATAGTGTGTTTATGTGTTTCTGTATAATTTATTTAAAAAAAAAAAAACATTTTCACATATATACTGTAACCATTAAAAGCTATAGCAGAAGCGAGAGACAAAGAAGTACTGATTTGGAAGTAAAACAAAACATACAAAAAAAAAATTATTTTCTCAGCCACAAAACAACCATGGGCAGTACAATGTGCAGTAAAATGCTAACATGACTGCCAGAGGCCAGAAAAATAAATAACAAATAAAGTGAGAAAAATAAATTCACACTAAAATAAAGTTGTCACGTTTGCAAATATTAACAATTAAAATGTGCAAAACAAATAGAATATGTTGTGTAAATACAAAATAAGAATAAAATAATTTAAATATGCAGAAAATCTAATTAATATTTGCCAGTAAAAAAATATGTGATGTGTATACTGTTATAATTTACAATAATGATCTGGCAGCAGCAATTAAGATTCTACATAAAATACAGTGTCTAGGTCCAAGACTGTTTCATTTGCCGGATGAGAGCTATGCAAACAGGGTGAGCATTAACAGTCTGAGGTAGTTGTATTGAAATTATGACATGAGAGATTCAACAATAAATAACCCCTGACAGAAGTTAACTTGTGTTAAGACAGAAGTTAACTTGTGTGTTGATAAGATTCCAAGGTGTTGTCTGTATTCACAGCCTGAATAGTCTGCGAACAAGTTTTTGATCTCCTACAAATTGGCCTTTGTTGTCAGAGATTAGGCCCACCACAATAGCGTCGTCAGACTTACAGTTGAAAGCCATGATGAGTGCGCAAGCGGTCGCTACTGCCACTCCTCATCCTCCCTCTCCCAACAGCTGCTCACACCCTCCTACTTTCAAACCACCTGTGAAGMAAGTCTCCCTGTATGTGGCCAATCCATTACCCTCAGTGTCTGATGCCTCCAAATTCGCCATCTCCAGCTTAGCCAGCAACGCTTCTCTGTCAGAAGAACACAAGTATCAGTTGCAGGAGCTGTTGTTAGAGTGGCCGACAGTGTGCACYGMCCRAATTGGCCASACYAAGGCAATAACCCACCACATTTACACCACCGACGAAAGACCAGTCAGGAAAAAGGCTTACCCTGTCCCTGTCCACAAACAGCAAATTGTGGAGGAAGAGGTCACCAAGATGCTGGAAGCCGGTATCATTAGACCGTCCACCTCGCTGTGGGCCGCCCCGGTAGTACTGGTGGGAAAAAAAGATGGTGGGACCCGTTTTTGTGTAGACTTTAGAGCCCTGAACAGCAAAACACCAATAGATGGCTTCCTTATGCCCCAGGTCCACAAGATCTTGGAGGCTCTCTATGGGGCAACTGTGTTCAGCTCATTAGATCTGCGTAGTGGATATTGGCAGGTGGCAATGCATCCAGACAGTATCCCAAAAACAGCATTCGTCACAAAGAACAACCAATACTAGTTCCTTCATCTGCCCTTTGGCCTGAAAAATGGTAAACAAAGATGAAAAAGATGGGGAACACGTGATCGCCTACGCCTCCCGGCTGCTACATGGTGCGGAAAGCAGGTATTCAGCATCAGAGAAARAATGTCTGGCTGTGGTGTGGGCTGTGGAGAAATGTATCTGGAAGGCAAAGCTTTTACCATCATCACAGACCATGCTGCTTTAACCTGGGTTTTTAATCAGCCAAACCCCTCTTCACATCTAACCCGCAGGGTACTCAGGCTGCAGGCTTTTGAGTTCATAGTTCAGTACCGTAGGGGGCAATGCAACGTCGTTCCTGATTCCCTGTCACGGCGCTGGGAGGGAGAAACCACGAACGCCCATCTGGCAGTACATCGAGGCAACGATATGCAGTGGGGTTTTCCCTGTGACTGGGAGGAGCTGGATAAGGCCCAGAAGGCGGATGAGTTTAATCTACTATATTTATAAGTCAGCTTCCTGGTTTTGTGCTGCAATACTCTAAAAGTTCTACACAAAATGTAATCAATGTTCTGTAAATCATAAGTCCCAAGGATTGCTTTTTGCTGTATTGCCTGTCCACAATGCCTTTTGCCTGTACAAGGCGATCAGTCATGGTGTGTGCAATACGAGCTCTGTGTAGAACTGGTTACATTTCTACACAGTTCTACACAGAATGTAACCAGCACTGTGTAGAACTGGTTACATTGGTTCACTCCATTGGTAAGGCTGGCCAGCGCTTTAAAAAGTCCTTTACCAGTAGCTCTCCATTAACAATATCATGTCTGCGCAGAGCAAAGGTTGTACGCATATGTTTTTCTATAAATATCTGGTCATTCTCATTTTCAACTTCTTCCGTGATTTGTCGCATGTCTTCCAGAATAGCTTGATGCTCTCCTCTTGGCAAGTTGGGAAAGTAGTTTACTTCAGTGTCTGGCTCTTTTAGTGTTGGAATGCAGGTGCTCACATTCAGGATTGTTTTTGTTCCTCTTTCCTGTGTTGGCAGACACCTCCGCACAACCGTATCTGGCCAACTTTGCACGATAATTCCCCATCTTAAACTTTAAACTGACCTCCCATCCATACCATTCATTGTCACTTCCAAAATCTCTGAGACATGCATGTGAGGTAATTAGAGCTTCAGCTGCCTATCAATTTGTTATTGTTTGAAGCTGTGCATCATTTCAGCCATTTTTTCTGGGATGTTTTGTCCTGACTGTCAATGTGCCCTTCTCTGGTAATTCCTCAATGACAACAAGTGTAAAGTCAAGGTTAGGATCCTCATACTCACCCTCCAGTCTTGGTTTGAACTTCTCCTGCATTATTCTTTTCAGCTCCTCTACTGGCTCTGGTCAATTATTAAGCTTCACAGCAATATATGTGGCAATGTTTCATGCACACTGAACAGGTTAATGCAATCTGTCAGTTACATATACACTTACATTATTTATATGTACACTAAGACAAAGAAAACACCATAACAGATGTGTCTTAACAAAGCATTATCCTCCATCTATCATGTACTGTAAGCTACTGTACCAATTGGTATATACAACAATGATCCCAAAATATATACACATGAATACATATAGCCATAACATTAAAAGCAGTGCGTGACGTGATTGCACTTGTCATAGGGTGGGATATATTAGGTCAGTTTAGACTTTGTTTTAGCTCTGTAACTGCAGAGGGGACAGAGCGGCCATGCTGACCCCTGTTCAGCCACATAAACATCAGGACTAGACCATGGATCAGTGAATCACATTTTCTTTTATATGAAGAATACCACTGATCAGTGAATTTTGTAAAATGTTATCTACTTTCCATGGGAGTAATATGTAACATCTTGGTGTTATGACCAGTCTGTGTGTTGTACAGTATGCAGAAAACCTAAAACTAAGGCAGTTCTCCCTCGTGTCCTGCAGATACAAACATTTCTACATCATAAACTCTCTAAGTACAGCATTTATGTCCATTCTGGACTCAGTCGAAGTAAATCAGTGTGCAGTAGGACACACTCAAATAGCAGGTCACATTTTAGATTTAACAATATCCTTCAAATTAAGTATAAATAATATAATTACAATTCCACAGTCTAAAGTTATCTTAGATCATTATTTTGTTAATAAAGTGTCATAATAATAATGTATGCACAGCACCGCACCACCATATTAAACGTGCATTCAGATTAACTACCACACAGAGCTTTATCAATAATCTCTTAGAGTTATCAACTATGATTGGTTCACCATCTGTCCCCACATAAATTGATCAGACGACCTGAATATTCATAGTCAACATTTCGTTATACCTTTATTTTAACTGTAGCTCTAATTAAAAGAAAATTTATTAGAGATAAGGAACTTGCTCCCTTCTATAATGGCCACACATGCACCTTAAAACAGACCAGTCGAAAAATTTTATCGTAAATGGTGTCACACTAAATTATTGGTATTTCAAATAGAATTGAAGGAGATCGTCCTGAAATCTATTAGTGTTGCTAGATCAGTGTATTTTTTTTTCTTTATAAAATATATATATATATATATATGTTCCTAGATTTTTATTTAAAACTGTAGCAAAATTAACTAGGAAGATCACTACAGAAATCTTCACAACAACAACATGCAGTAGTGAGAACTTCATGAACTTTTTAAATAACAAAATCATAAATATTAGGCAAAWAATTCAGGCTGTGAAACCAGACAACTTAATTGATGCAAATGATAAACTAGCTCTATCAGATCAGAATTTACTCCCTTTAAAAATAATGAACTAATTTCAATCATCTCTTCTGCAAAATCATCAACCTGTGTATTAGATCCTATATCGACACATTTTCTCAAGCAGATACTGTAGTAGCAGCATTAATTGAGCCCCAGTTGAAGATAATTTATTCTTCACTCAATCTTCACTTTTATTAAACCAAGATGGCACGACGGTGTAGTGGTTAGCACTGTCACCTTGCGCCTCCAGGGTCCGGGTTCGATTCCCGGCCAGACGATTCCTGTCTCTGTGTGCATAGAGTTTTCATGTTCTCCCCATGATTGGTGGGTTACCTCCGGTTTTTAGCATGTTTATATCTACATAAAAGTATCAGACACTGTATCAGTCAGGATTTAGGTCTCAGCACAGAGACAAAACTTTTTAAAGTATTAAATGACCTCCTATTGACTTCTGATCAGGGTTGCATCACTATGATTGTGTTACTCAATCTCTGTGCAGTTTTGACACCATTTTCCGTAGTATTCTCCTTCAGAGACTAGAAAATCTAGTAGGAATTAAGGGAATGGGCCTCTCCTGGCTCAGATCCTATTTGATTGATCATTATCAGTTTGTAGATTTAAATGGTGACTAATTTTTATGTTCTCAATTGATGTTTGGTGTTCCATAGGGTTTGTTCCATCAAGCACAACAGTCAAAGACCTTGTTGTAATTATAGATTCCAGTCTTTCATTTGAAGCACATGTATTACCAGGATAACATTCTTTCATCTAAGAAATGTTGCCAAAATAAGGAATATATTTTCACTAAATGATGAAAAAAACATTGTTCACTGCACTTTTATTACCTCTAGGTTGAACTATTGTAATGCCTGTCTGGTTGTTGAATTAGGTCCATAAACAAGCTTCAGTTAGTTCAGAATGTAGCAGCTCACTAGAACCAGAATATACAAACACATCATGCCTATCTTATTCACACTACATTGACTACCAATGAAAATTGCATCATCAATCAATTAATTTGGACAGTATGCAGACTGTAATGGGTCCAGTGAATCAGAAAGTAAGGAAATGAAGAAGTCACTGACCAGCCTTTCAAAGCAATTCGACAGCACTGGGGTCAGTGCTACACGGTGACAGCAATACAAATAGCACAACTAACCAAAGTCATATGGCCACTACAGAAAGGCACCAAAACACTCAGTGCACCATACTTTGTTACACAGAGGGCCCAGCAAGCAAAGAGCCCAAGGCTGCCAACCCAGGCTTCAAACGCCCCAAATTCCAATCCATTAAAGCACCCATAAGATGCACCAGAGATGAGGAGTGTATTATGGACATACTCATAACGGAAGATACCCCTTTCATGAAGTTGCATCACGTGAGGCCATGCATCCCAACGATTTTATAAAACCCTCAGGAGGACAGTTTAGACTCTTATTTCTGGTGCACATGTCACATGAGGCCACAAACTTCTTGACATCTTCCACGATGGATGGCCACCAGAAATATTGCTGTAGCAAGGATAGGGTGCAGGTTGCTCCTGAGTGGCAGGCTAATCTTGAGCTGTGGCCCCAGTCCAGTATTTGGGGGCGGACAGCAGCTCAGACAAAGAGCCTGGAGTCCTGGAGGAGCGATACTAGGGCCTGGCTCCGGTTTGGGGAACTGCAAGACCTGGTTCTCCACTTGATGGGTGGTGGCCATGAGACATTGGAGTGGTAGGATGGTGTCCAGGGTGGGTGTGTTCCAAGGGGTGGAACCTGGGTGATAGGACAATGTGAAGTTAAACCTAGAGAAGAACAGGAACCAGGGTGCCTTGCGTGAGTTGAGCCTCTCGGCTGACTTGAGATACTCTAGGTTCCTGTGGACTGTCCATATGAGGAATGAGTGGTCAGCTCCCTCCAGCCAGTCTCCACTCCTCAAGGACGAGTTTGACTGCAAGACGTTCACGGTCCCTGATGTTGTAGTTGTGCTCAGGGGATGTGAGTTGACGAGAAAAGATGTACCTTTTATCTTTGATGTACATCTGAGAGAGAACAGTTCTGACTCCTGTTTCAGATGCGTTCACCTCCACGATTAATTGATTCATACTTTTCAGCTTTGACATACAGTTTCTTTTAGTAAATGGGAGAAAATCAGGATGTTGTCAAGGTAAGCGAAAACGAAGATGTTTAAGAAATCTCGAAGGACATCGTTAATCAAAGTTTAAAAAACTGCCCGGGCGTTGGTTTTGATTTTTGCCTATAACTGAATTTGCTTCTTCCTTTCTGTCCTTTTTTTATTTAGCACACTGTTTATATAGTCACACTGTTAGCAGTTGGTGATAATCCCACTGTATATAACCACACTGTGTATATTTGCGCATGAACCTGAAATGGGGGTGATGTGGCTTCCCTTTTATTTTGGGAGAGGGAATTTACTGACTGTTTTTGGTTTAGGGAGTCAGGGAAGATACTTGTATTTTTGTTTGTGTTTTGTTTTGTAGACAAGTCAGTTTTTAAATACAGATAGGTTTATTACAGTAGGTTTATTATTTTGACCTGGGTGCACCCTCAAGCCGTTTCCCAGAGTGTGCCCACCTTAGTTTGTGTATCTTTTGCTTTTGGAGGCATGTCCTTGTCTGTAGATTACCTTGACTGTTTCCTTGTGAACAGCGTGTGGGTGTGTCCTGTCTTAGGTCATTATCAGTGAAGTGTGGCAGAAAGATTCATATGGATTACATAAACCAAAAACATTTATTTTTGATTAAGCTTCTTAAATTTAAAAGTAAACACTTTAAACTTTCTATAGATATGTATATATATATATATATGTATATATGGATGTGTGTGTTCATTTTAGTTCATTTTAGTGACATTTTAAAAAGATTTTCGGAGAGACTGAGACGGCAGAAAGCGCACCCTGTTTATTTTCTTTATTTTACAAAAGCATAATGTTTTATTGATATGTGAGTGTACATGGACATAAATAGATGCATTACACGTACTGTATGTGTCTGGTGAAAAATTATGGAACATTTTAAGTTATTTTGATGGTTACCATAAAAATGCAAGTGGTCCCACCTCTGGAACAGCTGACCCCATGGTGCTGGTGCGGGTATGCTGGTAACCCTACTGGTATAATTGCTGGTCAAACTGGTGACCAGCTATGATGGTCTGTGCTGTTTTTTTTTTTTTCAGTTTTAAGTGATTTATATAAATGCACTTAAAAAAAAGTTAATCAATGGAAAAGGTTTGTGTTGTGTTTTTAGACAACCCACAGATATTTAATAAATGCAAAATAATGTATTTACATGTTTTTGGTAAATGGATATTTTTGATAACACTACACGGTCCGTGTATTTACATCACATTATTTTCAGTACTAGCTATTAAGAAACTAAATAATGAGCTAAAATGGTAAACAATTTTAACTACCAAAACCTTGCTGGTGGCCTAGCATATAAATCATGCTGGCTTATGCTGGATTTTTCAGCGGGCATGCTAGTCTTCCATCAGTTATGCTGGTTCACCAGCACTAACCAGTATTAACCAGCATAGACCAGCATATAAATCATGCTGGATATAAATATGCTGGATTTTTCAGCAGGGTACAATCTTATTGCTTTTCAAGCTAGCACTTTAGTCTCATTCCTTTTGCCTGCATAACAGCATGACCCATCCCTCGACTTGGACATAATACATTACATGAGATGTGAAATAAAAGATAATAGCTGAGAGAAGTTAACCTGTAATTATGAGATTCCATGTTGTTATTTGTGTTCACAGCCTGAATAGTCTGAATAGGGAAGAAGCTCCTTCTCAGTCTCCCTGTGTTTGGTCGTTTTCTGACAACAGCAGAAAGACCAGTCCATTGTTGGTGTAACCGAGGCCCCAAAATTGTGAGCTGGCATCATCAGTTGATTGATTTGAACAGCATGCATCTCACAGAACTCATACATCAAAATGAATTCTTTTGGGGGGCGCTGGCTCTTAATTTAATGGTTTGTAAAATTCCATTAATCTGGGTTTTTTACTTTAAACCATTAACAGATTACCACTGATTAGCAATGGTGACAAGATAGAGAAAAGAGAGAGAAACTGGGCCATTGGCCATTATAGAAAGGCACCAAAACACCAAGTGCACCAAAACATTCTACAACACAGAGGGCCCAGCAGGCAGAGTGCCCAAGACTGATGACCTGGCCTTTATTGTTAGTCTTCCATTGGGGTTGCCACAGCAGAGCATCCGGTCTGCACAACAACTTGGCACAGGTTTTTTGCTGGATGCTCTTCCTGACACAACCCTGCCTTTT
The DNA here is from genome assembly GCA_003987875.1 of Clarias batrachus. Classification (NCBI taxonomy): domain Eukaryota; kingdom Metazoa; phylum Chordata; class Actinopteri; order Siluriformes; family Clariidae; genus Clarias; species Clarias batrachus. Next base: position 16,801 of record QMIH01003275.1, read on the forward strand.
CATCCGGTCTTGGGTCCAGCACTGCATCCAATTACAAAGTCAGGTTTATCAGCATCCAGTGGCTAGGATTTGGGCATTGGCTGGGAATTGAACCTGGGCCTTCTACATGGCAGTGATTTAACACTGAGCACCCAATGCCCACTAATGACCTGGCCTTAAAACTTCTCAAATCCTCAAATAATAAAACGGTATTAGTCACAAATACAGTATGTGGTGGTGGTATGGATATTGAAAAAGCTATTTACACATGAATGCACAAGTGTAAAGCAAACCCAACTATTAATTAATTGTGTATATTTAACTGCATTTAGTTGTTTAAGATAGAGTTAAACCTTGGATTGCATGCATAATCTGTTCTGGAAGTGTGTTTTTATATTAAAACACTCGTATAACAAAGTGAATTTCCCCCATGAGAAATAATGAAAACTCCCTGCCTTGCGGAAGGCTCGCAATCTGAGGCTCCACTGTATATGAAAAATAACGTGCCTACCAACTCACTATTATTTTCTGTTTGAATTTAAAGATACCCGCGCATGCATGCAAGAGGATGAAGTACAATAAAGAATTGTATATAACAAAAAGACGTGCTGAGCTTCACTTCATTGTAATGCAGACAAAAGGTTTAGGAAGAAAACTGATTTTGTTATTTTACAAAATCTTAATATATTTAGTAAATTTATTAATTATACTTGAAAAGTATTAAATCCAATTACAAAGTCTGGTTTATCAGCTACCATAAAATTTTGGTTTGAGGAACTTGCAACCAAAAAATAAAAGCTTCGAGATGACCATTTTGTCATATTTTTGTGTTCATTGGATTAAACTAAAACATTAGTATTTTTATTTATAACAATAAATAACATTTTTATTTATTTGCCGGGTCAATAAATTCTAGGCAAAGAAGTCAGCTCTGTCTTATTTTCACCACCAGCGAAACCAGTTTGATAACTTCACACCTATTATGAATGAAAGGTGGGGAAAGCAACTTAAACACAAAAAATGGCTCTAGGTAATCCACTAAACAAAGCACTATTCATTATTTGTAAAAAAAATTAAAAATAAAAAAAAAAACTATTAAATTCAGGTCTTTGAACAGGTTCAAAACAAAAACTGCAAATGGAACAAACAGAAAAACATTTGCAATAAGAAAAAATGTCATGCCAGTATGTACAATGACATTAACATAATTGCATTAAGTTAAATCATGTAGTACTTTTAATATTCATAATAAAAGCAAAAGTATTAATAATAATAAAAAATCAAAGCTTTACTACTACTACAAATAATAATAAAAACAATTTTTGTTCAAGGAACAAAATCTTCAAATGGAACAAACAGAAAAACACTTGCAAAGAGAATAAAAGGGATTGGCAAAGCTGGCTCTACTTTGTTCATGTCAGGTCAGTATGTACAATGACATTAAGTATTCAGACCCTCTTAAAATTTTCACTCTTTATTATATTGCAGCCATTTGCCAAAATTATTTTTTCCCCTCATGAATATACACACAGCACCCCATATCGACAGAAAAACACATAGACAGGTGTGTGACTTTCTTAATCAAGTCCAATCAGTATAATAAAGCATGGACGTGGACTCAAATGAAGGTGTAGAACCATCTCAAGGATGATCGGAAGAAATGGACAACACCTTAGTTAAATATACGAGTGTCACAGCAAAGGGTATGAATACTTAGGACCATGTGATATTTCAGTTTTTCTTTTTTAAGAAATCTGCAAAAATGTCAACAATTCTGTGTTTTTCTGTCAATATGGGGTGCTGTGTGTACATTAACGAGGGAAAAAATTTACTTAAATAATTTGGGAAATGGCTGCAATATAACAAAAAGTGAAAGATTTAAGGGGGTCTGAATACTTTCGGTACCCACTGTATGTTCGTTGTGTTAAATAAATTATGTAGTACTTTTAATATTCACAACAAAAGAAAAAGTAATAATAATAATAATAATAATAATAATTCAAAGCTATTATTATTAATAATAATAATAGATTATACAAAAGATTATACACTGTCTTGTATAATCTTACAAATAAGTTGTTCTTAGTTTTCTCCAGCTGTAATTATGCTTAAGAAGGCCGCATAATCACATCAAGTCAACCAAATCACACCTGAGCCTTTAATCCTATAACGTTTAATTAATTGATTCAATGCCTTGTCTGATTTTATTATCTGATGGATAAACTGAATGCAACATGGGTGTGGCATAAGCTCAGCAGTCAGGCAAAACAGGCTATATATAATAGATAAAGCCATGCACTGACACTCCCATTGACAGAAATTCTATTTAAGGAACCATAAAGCTTAAACTACTACATTGTTTATGACAAAACTGTACATTCACACAGCCTAATATTTTTTTCTTGTCAGAGAATTTGAACAATATTTTTTTTAAGGATAGGACATTCAATAATTTACTTCATAGAATTCAACTATGTACAAGTAAAGTAATTTTTCTACTTCAAAGGAGTTTTTTTTTTTGGAGTGGGGGGGGGGTTGTTTAATATGACTCTTACACTCTCTATGGATTTCTGTAAAACTGCCTAATGACACTGTCTACAGTTCCAGATTCTGTAAAAACACAAAACTCAACGCTACCCAATCCTACTCGGATTACTTTTTTGATGTAACGAGTAATATAATGCGTTAGGTCCACCATTCAAGTACTCAGTTAATTAGTTACTTGTAAAATGTAACTAAGTAAATGTAATCCCTTATTCAGACAATTTACGTAATCCGTAAGCCAGCCAGCAGTCATTCCCAATCCATTAGTGTGTGTGTGTGTGTGTGTGTGTGTGTGTGTGTGTGTGTGTGTGAGAAAGTTATCCTACAAGTCTCGCCCCTCCCTGTTATACCTTCGGTTATACCCCTATCTCACCTATGGTTTGAATATGCGTGGACCAATGCATGGAAGGATGGAAACCTAATTACAGTGCCAAAACTTGTGGATCCAAAAATGCATCGTACTTATGGCCACCGCGTGAAACCACATACGTGAAATAGGGGTATTAGTAGTTAACAGATTATGGGCCAAACTTCACTGAGTGATGATGGTAGAATAATTATAAAGGTCTTGCCTAAAAAAACATGCATGAGGAAGCACAAAGGAGTTTTAATTTTCTGCAATGGAAAAGTATGCGAACTAGTTACTTTTATCAGAAATTAACTCAGTAATGTAACTGATTACTTTTTGAAGACAGTAATTTTGTAATGTAATTAGTTACAGTGTAACCTTGGATTACGAGCACAAGTCTTTCCGGAAGTAGGCTCGTGTTCCAAAACACTCGTAAAACAAATCATTATTTCCCATAAGAAATAATGAAAACTCAAATTATTCGTTCCACAGCCCCAAAAAATAAATACATAAAACTAATTAATACAATCTATAAAATGAAAATAAAACAAATTAATCTGCACTTTACCTTTAAAAAAAAGTACAAATAAATCCCGACAGATAAGTGTTTCCGTTGGTGCGCGCATGTGTGTGTGTGTGTGTGTGTGTGTGTGTGTGTTTGTGTGTGTGTGTGGAATTAGCCTCTTCCCTTGCCTCGTTTTACACAGTAACACTCCTCCTCACTCTCCCCACCCCGCTTTTTATGTTTCACAACACACACACACACACACACACACACACACACACACACACACACACACACACACAACGGAAACACCGTTTTAACAGAAAAAAAAGGAATCTTTCCGACACTGGCATGAGTGTATATTAAGAGAATCACTTTTTAAGTTTCACAACAAACGCATAAACACAGCGGAAACACCGTTTTAACAGAAAAAAAGACATCTCTCTGACACTGGCATTAGAGCATACTAAGGGAATCACTTTTTAAGTTTCACAACAAACACACACACAACGGAAACATCATTTTAACAGGGAAAAAAGAAATCTCTCTGACCTGGTGTGAGCATACTAAGGCAAACACTGCTGTAAAGTAAATAAAAAAAACGTGGGGGGAGGAGGGGGTGAAAACGTGAGAGAGTGACGCTCGGTTGTGACTGTGACGCTTCAGTTGGCTAAAATGCTGCCTTATGGAGCTAAGGGATTTATATCTGCTTTCGTGTTTATTGAAAACATGCCCGATGCATGGCGTTTGCTGACAGTATGTCTAGGGTGTAAATGTATGAGGTGCACTACATGGTCTATAACAAATACAAAGAGGCACAAAAAACATACACACTTTTACAGTTGTTACCTACATTATCTAATGTACGTCCTATATCCCAGCAAAACTCAAATGGCAGCAATGTGTAGTATGTATTATGTTTTCTCTAAAGATGTCCAACCATCGTTGATGCCGTCATGTGAAGAGAGGTGTATATTTTTCATGTTATACATGTTATTCATGTTATACATTTTGTGCATCCATACCCATTAAATGCACATCCATTTACTTTGAACAATCTAGGCTAACAATTTTTATTCATTTCATCAAACGGTGCATGGCAAGCACCAAAAAACACCTTTGAAATGGCAGGCATGTGATGTTTCCCTGTGTCTTCAGTCTGCTTTTAAGAGTGACACAGAGATGTGTGACTGTAGAAACCATACACCCATTTTATCTTGAACTGTTCCTGTTTTCACCATTTTGCTTTGAATATCTGTTTTTATGGCTTTTTTTAAATTTTGCACTGTTTTACCATGAATGTCTATTTTTCAGTTTTCATTTTACACTGTTCCTGTTGCAATTTTAGCCTGAATGTCTGTTTTTACCTGTTTTATTTATTTTTGAGATTCTTGCAACTGAATCTTGTTGCAAATAAACTACAAGCAAAGAAATGTTTTTGGCTTCAAATTCTTTTTTTGTAGCATTTCCCTCTCAGTCACATACCTGACTGAAAGGCTCATTATGCCACTCATTATATGAGTCCTTATCTTCTCTGGGGTTTGTTTTATTCATGGAGTAAGCATTATTCATGATCATTCACACCTCCTTTAATATGGGCTTTCTAAACAAAAAGTGTCTTAGTTTAAATGAAGATATTGTTTTCTGTGAGTTAAAAAATCTAAGCTACAAAATCCTGAAAACACCATTTGGTTTGTGACCATATTTCACCATATTGACCATATTTATTATTTTTGTTGTTTTCAATATTATTTTTGTTGTTTTCAATAACCATGCATAACTGTTATTTTCTCCAACTACAAACTACATACATTCTGCTTACAAATCATTGTAGCCCAGTTTTGTTGAAAAAAAAAAAAAATACAGTACAGACCAAAAGTTTGGACACACCTTCTCATTCGAAGAGTTTGAAAAGAGTTTATGGCAAGAAAAAAGCAGCTAAGTAAAGAAAGACGAGTGGCCATCATTACTTTAAGAAATGAAGGTCAATCAGTCCAAAAAATTGGGAAAACTTTGAAAGTGTTCCCAAGTGCAGTCACAAAAACCATCAAGCGCTACAAAGAAACTGGCTCACATGAAAGGAAGACCAAGAGTCACCTCTGCTGCGGGGGATAAGTTCATCCGAGTCAGCAGCCTCAGAAATCGCAGGTTAACAGCAGCTCAGATCAGAGAGCAGGTCAATGCCACACAGAGTTCTAGCAGCAGACACATCTCTAGAGCAACTGTTAAGAGGAGACTGTGTGAATCAGGCCTTCATGGTAGAATATCTGCTAGGAAACCACTGCTAAGGACAGGCAACAAGCAGAAGAGACGCGTTTGGGCTAAAGAACACAATAAAGAAAACTCTTTGAATGAGAAGGTGTGTCCAAACTTTTG
>QMIH01003275.1:22657-39619 GCA_003987875.1 Clarias batrachus
TATATATATATATATGTTATAAGAAACTGAAGAATACACAAATGTCAGGACATGTCAGAACTTCTTTAGGGCCCCAAAACATCTGCAGACTCATAAGGGTTAAAAATAAATAAATAAAAATCTATCTATATGTATGTAATTGAATGTATGCAAATCACAGAAGTTATACAGTAATAAAAATAATTAAATAATTAAAATAGAAATATATAAATTACAGAGAATGTGCAAACTATATAAGAGAAAAGATATGTGTGTATGAAAGCAGCAGTATAAGTGAAACATATGGAAAGGTATGGACTGAATTTATGTGTGTGACAGCAGCAGTGTTATTGGCCATATTCTAAAGGAGGGGAGAGAGGGGAAAAGGAATGACTGTGCAGATCAGCTTGCAAAGTTTTTTTTTTACCAATATATTCGACCCCCTACAAATATCAGAGAATTCAGCTACCTGATATCCGCCCCATCTATGACTCTAACTACCTTTGCTATTCACTTAGTGCCAGGGACCACTTGCACCCTGGTTGCAAACTTTTTAAACCAGTATTACAATATTTTCATTCATTTATGTCCAAAGTGAACAACATGAACCAACATGTACAAAACATATTTACATCCAAGCAACCAAAACCAAAGATGGGCATACACAAATACATAGTCATAAATGTAGCATTAGGTCATACACAGTATAATTTTACAAATGGGCATCAGATAAACAGTAAGCAAAGACATACAGTAATCAGTAGCACCACATGGTCTAAATGGCCCTCTGGGTCTCATGGTTAGCTAATCATCAGGCAGGAGGCAGTATTAAGGAAGGACAGCAACCAATGCATTGCAGGCAAGGGGACACAGAAGAGTGGGGGAGGGCAGGGACTTGTGACAACTAGGGAAGATACACCCCTAACCCATCACCAGCAGAGACAAACAAAGCATAACTAGAGACACAAAAACAAATAAATCTAATATCATAACATTATAATATTTAAGAAATCTCTCTGTGCTCGAGCTCTTACAATAAACTGCAGGGTTTCATGACATTAAATACTACTGGTGTAGAAATTAATCTACTCTTAGAATGGGAAGATTAGTACAACTTGTGGCTAGTATTGTTTCATCAGTGGTGGCTTCTGATAAAAACATTGTGGGTTCAAACCCCAGTACTACCCAGCTGCTACTGTTACCCTAAAAGGTTTACTGCTCCAGCTTGAGCTGTATCTTGGCTGACTCTTTTTACATTCCTCACATTCTTCAAAATGTAAAATGGCAAGAAGAGTTACACTGTGCTGTAATGTACATGGATCTGCCATAAAATTACAAGTCCAAACATTTATGCCATATTTTTTTTTCATTTCCATTGTGCCACTCGGGTGAGGCCTCCATTAATCAGACTTTTGTTCTGTGATTGGATGGCATTCAGGCATTTCTAACTGCATCAATAATGCCCTGTCACACTCCAGAGAAGTTCCCATAGTTTCCTAAAAATATCAAAGAACTCAGAGGAAACAGGGTCAAAATCAAAAAATGTGCATGCATCAAGTTTATAACACTTTCATAGACATGTCTTTGACATTTCATTAATGTTTCTATCATGTTCTTACTAATTTTCTATCACACATATAATCATGGCGAGTAAGATCAATGAATTATCACTATGCCATCAGATTGCACCTCGCTGTTAATATGTGCTTATTACATTGTCATTGTGTCTGCAGATTTAATGCAGTACCTTTTATCATAAATTGATGGAGTGAGGAATTGAATTGCCTATTTATCCTAAATTTTCTAAACATGACATGCAGTACTTATTAAAAGTTTGGACAAAATTTCTAATTCTTCCCAGATTTTTATTAAATTTCATTTTGCATTGGAAGACAATGCTGAAGGCATACAAAATATGCAATAATACGCAACAATTAACCAGTTGATGTTGAGATGGGTCTTCTACGTATGCTCTGTAATTAATAATGTGAGGATATGATCAAAACAAGACGCAGAAAGAAAACACATTGCCAACGGCATTGACTAGTTAAAGACATATTATCTAGAGCATTTTCAAAAACCCATCAAGCACCATGATTAAACTGGCTCTCATGAAGACCATCCCAGCAGACCAAGAGCAAACCTTGCCACTGCTACAGAGGAGAGTTACCAGCCTCAGGAATTACCAGCACCTCATATTAGAGCCATTATTAGGGCATTACAGAGCATAAGTAGCAGATCCATTTTAACATCAACTGCTCAAGAGAGAATATTGCTTATTTTAGATGCCTTCAACATTGTTTTACAATTTAGAAAAAAAAAATAATAATAAAAGACCATTAAATTAGAAGATGTGTTCAAACTTCTGACTGGTACTGTACTGTATCTGTTCTTCAATTCTTTTGTTTGTTTGCTTGTAACAAAAAAAAAAGTTTATGTAAAAGTATTTTATATGAATTGTATAACAAATGTAATTATATACAGTGTTTACTTAATGTTGTGAATATGTGATTACCATGCATTGAATTTTGAAATAATATCAGGAGTACTTACATATAATAGGATGAGTCATGTAACCGACGCCATTATATGTAGAAAAAGCAAACCTGTTAATATTTAATGAGATCAAAATGAGAATTAATTGTATCAAATGTGAAAAATAATGTCTATTTGACTAATCAGAACCAGCAATTTATTTAACTGTAACTTTTTAAAAAATGAAATAATTGTTAAAAATAAAAAGAAATAATTAAAGGACTACCTTATTTTATTCTTTAAAGCCATAACAACCCAAATGCACATGAAATTTAGTTCTCTGTAACTCTCTCACCCATAGCCTTAATGTCAACCAGGTCTGTCTTCACCCTTCATACAAGGTTTCAGAAGGAGTGGTGATGGGTGTCTCCATTCCTTGTGACAAAAGAATTAAACATACCTTGACAGTAATGGGTGTTTCTTTAGACCGGGGTAATTATCAGAAATAGACGTATTTACTTAATTTACTGTGCTTTTTTCTACATGTAGTTATGGACTACATATTGTTATTTCATGTTTTGTTCTTTATTTAATTGAATTAAATTCAATTAAATTGTCATTGTCACAAAGCAGGGAAGAATAGGAAGAAATCTTGAGAGGAGCCGGACTCAACGGGGACCCCATCCTCATTTAGGTGAAACAGAAAACAGTTATGTGGCAGGCAGTTTAGTTTAACAGTTGTTAACATATGTTAATTGATGTTAATATGGAGTCCAGGTAGTTATTAGAGGCTCAGGTAGACTTGTTGGAAATTCCAGTCCTGAACTATCGAGCGACTGCAGCCAAGCCCTCACAGAAAAAGCTGTTAACATCAGTCGAGGCCAGAACCGGCTTCATAGTAGAGTGAAACCATCCCCAGACACCAGACGCATCCCAAAGAGATACACAGGGCTCCCATGTGACGAGATCTCCAACCAGAATCAGGGCACCAGGATGAGTCAGGCAGGTCCGGAGGTCAGAAGAAGTCTGGATCAATGGCAGCTCAGGAACGACATTTGTAGCTCGACAGAGAGAGGGAAAGAGAGAGCAGAAGAGGAGAAATAACAGTTAGGTATGTTCACAGTAACATAATGTATAAGGTGAATATATATTTACTATGGAGTACAAGCAGGGTGTCCGACAGGACTAATTATAACAGCATAACTAAAACAGAGAGCCGACATGAGAGCTCCCTGAGATGTAAAGCAACCAATCACCTTAACAAACCTGGGTGATCAATGAGAGTGGGGAAGACAGCATCTAAACATACCAGTTCACCATGATACTCTATCTCCCTGAGTCCCCCAGATCTGCTCCTTTACCTAAGGCAAATCTATTTACAAAATGCTTGGTTAAATAAATAGGTTATTAGCCTAGACTTAAACATTGAGACTGTGTCTGAGTCCTGAACACTATTTGGAAGGTTATTCCATAACTTTGGGGCTTTGTAAGAAAAATCTCTGCCCCCTGCTATAGTTTTCATGATACATGGTACGGACAAGCAGCCTGCATCATTTGATCAAAGTAGGCATGGCGGATCGTAAGATACTAGCAGTTCACTCAGATACTGAGGCGAGTCCATTTAATGCTTTATATGTCAAAAGTTGTATTTTAAAATCAATGCGAAATTTCACAGGAATGTGAAAGACACAATGAAGTGAAGATAAGATAGGAGTGAATTGCTCGTATCTTCTGGTTCTAGTGAGGACTCTCGCTGCTGCATTCTGAACTAATTGAAGCTTGTTTATGCACCTAGTTGAACAACCAGACAGTAAGGCGTTACAATAGTCCAACCTACAGGTGATAAAAGCATGAACTCGTTTTCTGCATCGTTTAGTGACAATATATTCCTTAACTTGGCAATATTTCTGAGGTGAAAGAATGCCATCCTGGTGATATTGTCTACATGAACTTCAAATGAATGACTAGAATCTATAATTACACCAAGGTCTTTTACCATTGCACTAGATAGAACAGAAAGGACATCTAAAATTACAATGTGTTCTAAAATCGTGCTTCTAGCTGCATGCGATCCTATGACTAGAACTTCTGTCTTATCACGAATAAGCAGAAGGAAGTTAATTAGCATCCATCCTATTATATCCTTTACGCATTGCTCAACTTTAGCAAGCTAGTTTTTCTCATCTGGTTTTGCTGAGACGTATAACTTTCTGTCATCAGCATAACAATTATATAACTAATATCATGCTTACGGATTATGTTGCCCAGAGGAAGCATGTAAGGGGAAAAAAGCAGTGGGCCTAAAACTGAACCCTGTGGAACACCAAACTCCACCCCACCTCACGACAAGAACTTCAGAGATTTCTGGGCTTTGCCAACTTTTACCGCCGCTTCATTTGGGGGTACAGCTCCATAGCTGCCCCCGTAACGACTCTTACATTCCCCAAGAACGAATTTTACTGGAACTTGTAGCCCGAGAGGGCCTTTGCTGAACTCAAGGGTCGATTCACGTCCGTCCCATTCTAACCATCCCGGACCCATCACGGCAGTTCACTGTGGAAGTCAATGCCTCCAGAACAGGGGTAGGGTGTGTCCTGTCCCAGAGAGCCTCACATGATAACAAGCTGCACCCCTGTTCCTTCTTCTCCCACCGCCTAACTCCTGCCGAAAAGAACTATAGCATTGGCGATCTCAAGCTCCTGGCTATCAAGTTAGCTCTGGAAGAATGGAGACACTGGCTAGAGGGGATGGAGATTACCTTCCCGGTCTGGACTGATCATAAAAATCTCGAATATCTACGGGGTGCCAAGAGACTCACAGGCTCGATGGTCCCTGTTTTTCGGTAGATTAAATTTCACTCTCTCCTACCGTCCAGGATTCAAGAACTCCAAGCCTGACGCACTCTTGAGACAATTTACAGCCTCTCACGACACCCACACCACTAACACAATCCTTCCTCCTCCCTCCTTGCTCGCCACCGTGGAACTCAACATCGAAACCAAGGTTAAGCAAGCCCTAATCCATGAGCCAGGGCCTAGCAACGTTCCCCCTAAATGCCTCTTCGTTCCTCTCTCCCTGCGTCCCCAGGTCTTGGAGTGCCAGCTTTGTTGCAGCATGTGCCATCTTTGTGAGGTCCAAACACTCCAACACGGCCCCCGCGGGGCCGCCTCAGGCCTCTGCCGATTCGACACTGCCCATGGTCCAACATCGCCATGGACTTTGTTACAGGGTTACCCGCATCCAATGGCCATACCTGCATCATGACAGTGGTGGATCGATTTTCGAAAGCTGCTCACTTTGTTCCGTTGCCAAGTCTGCCATCTGCCAAGGAGACTGCCGAACTCATCATCAATCATGTCTTCAAGCTCCATGGTCTCCCAAAGGACATTGTTTCAGATCGGGGTCCACAGTTCGCCTCACAATTCTAGAATGCCTTTAGTAAGCTGATTAGGGCCACTCCCAGTCTGGAGTAAGTTCCTGCCTTGGGTGGAGTACACCCACAACTCCCAGATCTCATAATCAACCGGCCTGTCACCATTTCAGTGCTGTTTGGGGTTTCAGTCACCCCTATTCCCGACTGAGGAGGAGGAGGCCAATCCTTCAAGTCCGCCCAAACCTTCATCCAATGCTGCAAGAGGACCTGGCTACAAGCAAGGAAGATGCTATTACATGTCGGCAAGAGGTACAAGGCTCAAGCAGACGCAAGGCACTCTCAGGCCCCTAAGTACAGAGTGGGGCAAAGAGTCATGCGCTCCACCCGAGACATTACCCTAAAGACCGCCTCTCGTAAACTCTCTCCCCGATACATTGGACCCTTAACTGTCACCAAGGTTGTCAACCCATGTGCAGTTAAGCTCTTGCTCCCCTCAACGATGCAACAGATCAATCCTACGTTCCACGTGTTCCAGCTAACCGTCTCGCCTCATGCCCATTAACTAAAACTCCAACACGATGGAACTTTTAAATGGTTTGTCAACTATGAATTACACATTTAGATAAATTTGTTGATTCATAATTTAGGGATCTATTAAAAAAATAAAAGGATTAAAAATTATTCAAGTGATTTAAAAAATAATAAATAAATGCATCATGAAAATCTTTGTCCATAAATTGAAATGACAACTTTTATATCTCATAGATTTTAGTTCATATCTACGTACAGTAGTAATAGTACATTATGTTCTAAATTTTATTTTTGTATATATTTCTATTTAAGCTCTTCAGTTCACTTACCAGAATCTTCAGTTAATGCCCTAGAGTGATTTTTTTTACTCTATTAGAAACATGATCATTATGTTTTCGTGTGATGTAGTCTGTTTTCTGAATGTGGCACACAACATTATGTGTGACCTACCAGAGTTCAAAAGAGGACAAATTGTTTGTTGCCAAACATCGGTTTCAATGGTGCCAGCAGCGAAAATCAAGGGCTGTGGACAATGTGAAACATGTATGTGAAACATGTTCTCTGATGAGTCCACTTTCACTGTCTTTCCCACATCCAAGACTCTTCCGATGTTGAGAAGTCACAAAGAAACGTGTCACCCAGAATGTTGCATGCCCACATGGGGAAGCATGGGGGTCGAGTGATGGTTTGGGCTGCAATATTATGGCATTCCCTTAGGACCAATACTTGTGCTAGTGGCACATCACTGGCTCGGACTACCAAACCATTCTGAAGTACCATGTGCATCCAGTGGTTGAAACATTGTATCATAAAGTCGGTGTTGTGTATCTCCCATGGCCTACACAGTTACCAGATCTAAATATTACTGGTGAGAGTGTTTTGGAGGAGTGAGTCAAGAAACTCTTTCTTCCACCAGCATCATGTAGTGACCTGGCCACTATTCTGCAAGAAGATTGGCTCAAAATCCCTCTGGCCACTGTGCAGGACTTGTATCTGTCATTCCCAAAATGAATCGATGCTGTATTGGCCACAAAAGGATGGCCTACACCATACTAATGAATTATTGTGATCTAAAACCAGGCATTTCAGTTTCATTGTTCAACCCCTATAAATAGGTTTTCTGCATATGTCTGAACACGGAGATTGTGTCTGAGATCCAAACATTATTTGGAAGGTCATTTCATAACATTACAAATTCTATATATTAAAGCTGATACATGACCATGTCATCAGTTGATTAAAGTGACATTAAAATAAAACTGAATTAAATACAATTACTTTTCCTGAACAACTCAATACTAGGACATGTTTTATATGTGTAGATAATCTGCAGAAATAGGAAAATTTTGACTGAATAATAACACTGAATAATACATTTCCAGGTGATCTTCATAAGATTAGAACTGACTGCTGTTTTATTTTTGTTACTTAATTAAATAATTCCATATGTGCTATTTCGTTGTTTTTAAATCTACAGTATTGTTGTAGAATGCAGACAATTAATCACACAACAAAAAACACTGAACTAGAAAATGTGTACAAACTGTAAGTTGAATTTTAATGTTATGAATATTAGTATAGATTATATACTATATACAGTGGAACCTTGGATTATGAGCAGAATTCGTTCCAGAAGTGGGCTCGTGTTCCAAAACACTCGTAAACCAAATCATCATTTTCCTATAAGAGATAATGAAAACTCAAATATTCGTTCCACAGCCCCAAAAAATAAATACATAAAAATAATTAATACAATCTTTAAAGTGAAAATAAAGCAAATTAACCTGCACTTTACCTTTAAAAAAGTACAAATAAATCCCAACAGATAAGTGTTTTCGTTGGTGTGTGCAGGCGCCGTATGTGTGTGTGTGTGTGTGTGGAATTAGCCCCTTCCCTCGCCTTGTTTTGCACAGTAATACTCCTTCTCCCTCTCCCCACCTCGCTTTTTAAGTTTCATAACAAACACACACACACACACACACTCACACACACACACACACACACACACACACACACACACAACGGAAATACCGTTTTAATGGGGGAAAAAATAAATCTCTCTGACACTGGCATGAGAGCATACTAAAGGAATCACTTTTTTAAGTTGCACAACAAAAGGACACACACACAAAGGAAACACCGTTTTAACAGGAAAAAGAAATATCTCTGACACTGGCGCGAGCATACTAACGGAATCACTGCAGTAAAGTAAAACAAAAAACAAAAAAATTAACCAGCACCTTACTTTTGAAAAGAATCGCAACAGAGAAGAGTTTCTGTGTGTTTGTGAAGCCGGGGAGAGGGTGAAAAGGCGAGAGAGCATCTGTGCATGTGTCGGGGTGTGTGTCAGTGTCAAATTACACGCGTACACACACATAAGAGACGCTGAAAGAGAGAGGGAGATGTTGATTATACAAGTAAGAGATGAGCAGAGTTTCTGTGTGTTTGTGAAGCCATGGAGGGGGGATGAAAAGGTGAGAGTTTGTGCGTGTGCCGGTGTCAAATTACGCGCACGCACACACATAGGAGATGCTGAAACAGAGAGGGAGATGTTGATTATACAAGAGACGAGCACTAAGACCCAGCAGGGGAGACGATTACATATAATTCCGCAGCACAATAGTGATGATCGGTGTCAAAATAAGAGGCGCATGCGTGATACATGATACTCGGCACTCGTAAACCAAGACGTGCTCGTTTTTCAAATAATTTATTAACCTTTGCTCGTCTTGCGAAACACTCGTAAACCGCGTTATTCGCAATCTGAGGTTTCACATTATATATTATAGATAATTAAAATAATTAGTATAGGTGCTATCTTGGCTAGGTCTCCCTTGTTAAAGAGATTCTTGAACTCTATGCAACTTTTTTTGAAAATTACAAATAATTAAGATAAATAAAGTGATTGCAGCTTTATAGTTGATTAAAGATGAAGATGGACCAATTAAATAAATAAAAAGGTGACCTGTATGCTTATTATTATTCCTTCATATGGCCAACCAAATCCAAAAACATTTAACCGGTATGTAAGGTATTTTCTCTCCTGTAGATGTTACTGCATATTTAAGATCATTTTTAGTGTTGTGTGTGCATAAATATGTAAGCATGTGATATGCAGAGATATTTGCAGACACACCAAATTTTCATTTATATTTAAAATTCAAATTTAAATACAAATATGGAAACAGGAAGCACATTAATAATATTCCAGAGAGTGAATTATATTCAACTAATATTGAGAAATATTGATAACAAAAACATGTTGGGTAAATAATTACACAATGAAATACGAGTGACATGTTTTTGCATGTAACAAAGGTCTCGCTAGACTGGTTGAGTTAAACACATTGCTTCATTTTTCATATTAATCCTTTTCTGCGTGAGGTGTTGGTCTATTTCTGAATTGAGCATTATCTTCAATCTCTTGGTGTTAGTGCTACTAACCATTAAGCATTTAAGCTTGTTGTCTTTCATTGATTTAGTATGAGGATATTGGTGAATATTTCACCAGGAGGTAAATGAGAGACAAGAAGAGTTAAAGAAGAGTCAAGAATAATGTTGGTCAAGACAAGTTGGTTGAAGCATGTAAGCTTGGTGGCTCTGCCTTGACTGCAGGGTCAGAGTTGAATCATGTTCACCCATGTCGTCTAATGAAAGCCCCTACAATGGCATCGGAAGATTAAGGCAGATTTCTTTCTGTCCTTAGAGAATATATAGTTATAGAGTCATGTAGTTGTATGGTGTATGCGTGGTGGGTTCATCGGAAAAAGAAAAGAAAAAAAATAAAATAACATGCCTTTATTTTCAAAATCTCTCTCCAAGCTTTTTTTTTTTTTAAAGTTAGCAGCTATGAAACACATATTTAAAGAATAAAAATAATACAGTAAATTTGTCTTCAG
The DNA here is from genome assembly GCA_003987875.1 of Clarias batrachus. Taxonomy (NCBI): domain Eukaryota; kingdom Metazoa; phylum Chordata; class Actinopteri; order Siluriformes; family Clariidae; genus Clarias; species Clarias batrachus. The sequence continues at coordinate 32,915 of QMIH01003275.1, forward strand.
ACTGAAGTATTAAATTAACAGAAATTCTCAAACCACAAACATTTTAGATTAAAATATTTCTGTTGTGCATTGGATTTAAATATGTAATATGTAATTCAATCTTGTTTAATAATTACAATTTCACTTTAAATATGACCTTTTTAATTTTGTCAATACTTTATAGGGAAGGGGCAGAATGCATAGCAAGCCCAAAAGAGGCTGTAAGCAGCAGTTACAATCCTCCACCAAGCTCTTCAGAGGTCGTGAAAAACATTGGTGTAGATTTGGGAGCAAGTTCGTCCCAGTGGAATAGGGGGTTATAAGGATGTTAAAAAATATTTTCTTTTCGATTAAAATAATTGCAAACCGAAATCCCTAATATAACCCCATAAAAAGCTTTGTCTGCTTCAATTAAAAAAAAACAGATGCTGAAGGGACTAATAAGAAAGACCTGGAGATGTGATTAAAAACAAAAATGTATATGAGGTTAAGATTAAAAAGAACAATCTGTAGCCTGTTGACGTAGTGGTTTTCAATCCCTTTAACAGGCAAATGCCTTTCTCATTGTACTGCATTATATTTTACACATGCTTACAATATGTCAAAGAATGTCAGTGATTTCCATATAACCTGAAAAACAAATTACCTAAATACTGGAACGCTGTTAACGTCTTTGATGACACATGTTTTAGTTTTGAGTTTCAGCTCAAGGTACACCCTTTTCAAATTATATTTGTTGGTAGTCATACACATGAACATTAAAACCTATGAATAATACGTCACTCAGGGTGTGTTCATATGTCCCCATATAACCTCTTATCTTTTGTCTTATGCATACTTACAGTAATTCACACAGTGATATTTTTCCATTTCACACATTAGCATATTATAAAGTGTTCTACATCGCATTTTAATGGAATAATATACTATATGTATTTACTATAATATACTGTTAATTTCTGTAGATACATTATTAAACCTTCTATTTTAATTTAATATTATAGCATTGAGTCTATTACGTGTTTGGATTTCCTAAAAACACTACTCAAAGGTAGACTTGAGCTTCCCATCTAGAATTCTAATGTTGTATGACACTGACATATAGAAGTAATTAGGTTGTGACGTTGTCCCCTTAAAACACACCAGGATAAACTGTAACTATATTGCACCCGTGGCCTGTAAATTTTCCTGTGCACTGTAAATAAATTTCACTTTGCACTGAAGTGCTATTGCAGGTGGAGCATCATTTACCACAGTTTACGAACATTTACCACGTCTGTAAGCGAGTGGTGGTTCTCACTTTACCACATATATTGGGCTGTATGATGCATTCTGTACTCTGTATTCGAGACTCTTTAGTGAAGTGTCTATTTTAAAGTTTTTTTTTTTCTTTGCTGTTAACTGCACAAAGCAGTGTCTTCCCACCTGGGAGTTTCTCCAGCATACAGTATATCATATTGATGGGCATGGGTCCTCATCTGTAAAATTTTTGTGGACAACAGTTTTTTCAGCGCACATTTAATCAATAATTATACACACACACACACATATATATATATANNNATATATGTATATAAATTGATCGTTGTTCTTAAATTTATTTAGTTTAATGGTTTAGATAGTTAAAATAAATAGTTAAAATATTAAGATGGGGAATGTTTGATGTCATGTGGGCATTATAACATTTGCATTGAAAACTTCTAAATGAAAAGTGGTAGCTGGCATGCCTAAAAATAGGTGCAAGATTATTTTTATGGTCTAAATAAAAATGCTTTAATAATTGTCGGCTATCGTTGTTTGCTTACAATATTTGTTAATTTAATTTAAATGAGGTTTGGGCTTGGGTGTTGTGCCGGCATTGTAATTCCCCTCTTTAATTTCCTACGTAGTATAATCTGCGCTCAACGGCACAAGTTTTAGAGTCTGTGGATGAATTTTGTTGTACTAAATAATATTTATGCAGTATAATCAGGGCCTCAGTGTCAGACAACATTCAAATGCAAATAATTTACCCTGTTTTCACCTATACATTCAGAAAAACTAAAATGCACCCCTCCCCACTTTAAGACCCTCTTAGATCTGAGCCCTTCCTGACGACCTGCAGTGCTTCAGGCCTCCTCTTAAATTTGTTTAAATTTCAAACCTTCTGGATTCTAAATTCTAAAATTTACATTGTTACTGTTTTCAATCCCTGGAATGGAAGAAATTGGGATTTTCCTTATAATAACATGCGTTGTATTGTTTTCTTAATCACTCCACACACAATAATTTTCATTGGTATTTTTATAGAATGTTTTAATTACAAAAACACAAATTGATACTCGCTAAATAAGTGCTGTCTTTGTGGTACTGTGCGAAACGCATGTCGGTACGAGCCGCTTTAAAATAAGTCATAATATATATATATATATATACATAATATATAAGTCATAATATACTAACATATTTTTGCTGTATAGTGGATTGCGCACAACCTCTCGCGGACGAGCTTTTCTCTGAATATGGCGTTTTAATGGGGAGTGGGGCTAAGAAACGCGCATCTCGGTTTATTAATCCACGCGTCCGGTTTAGGTTTAGTATTCAGTGTGCTTCGTTTGTTCGGTTTGTATACTTGTTTTTGCAGATTAATCTGACAACATCTGTGGCACACCCACTTATCTGGTGCAGTTTTCTGGCTACGCAAGTGTTATACATGATGAAATATAAAGGCTCACTATCTTAGCATTTACTTTGCTTATATGCAAACTAAGAAACACCTATATTAGATTCAAATCCTAAATTTATACTGTAATTTTTATTACTGTGATTGTAAATTCGTTTAATGATTCAATTGTACTTTATAAGGTTTTGCCGGCAGTTGTACAGCGCAATGGGGTGTTACTGGGATGTAAAAATTTAATTTGTTAAAATGTTTTCATTATTTATAAAGAACATAAAGATGACCATACACCTTAAAAAATGCTAGGTTAAAAATGTCCAGCTGCTGGAGAAAAATTGGACCAACTACATGCTGGGTTAATTTACCACAGCAAAATGGGTTATTTATTTAACCCAGCAAGATGGGTAAAATATTCAATCCAAATGCTAGGTCATATTTAACTATAATGCTGTTTTAATTCTACCTCACAAATAGGTCATGTTTTTTTTGTTTTTTTTATGTCTTACGTGTCTATGGATAAAACAGTTAAATTACTTTGATATACTGGTCTATTACAACAACAACAAAAAAATCTACGTTTTTTTGGGCAATAAACACACAATTAATTGAACAAAATCATAGAAAAAAAATATTTATCTTTATTTTTCAAAAGCACAAGATCAGATAATACAGAACAAGTTCAACATCAACATCAGTACGTTACTATTACTGAGAAGCACTAATGCTGGAGAGCAGGATGTAGGTGTTCGGCCTTGACACTTCAGCCTGCTGGAGATATTCCACAGTGTCGGTTCTTAGAAAAGAAAGAAATTAAAGAAAGCAAAAGTTTATGGTGAAATTGAGAGGGTTGGCTAGTATGCATATTTATAAGAAGATTAGTGTTTTGTAACACCTTAGCTTTTATATGTGCTTGCTAACACTAGCAACCTAGCTAAATGTTAGCGTCATGCTGGCACTAAAGTTAACAGTTTAGCTTTCATTCATCACTTCACAATCTTCATACACCCTGCAAGCATTGTATAAAGAAAGCTAAAAAGCTCAGACATTTTTGCAGTTTCTTTTATACACAGGTGGGGTTCTTTGGTTTGGCTAGCTAGCAGTCATTGTGAGATAAACTAGCATGCTACAGCACAGAGCAGGCTGAAAGTTTGAGTGTACCGTTAACACGGTAACAGTAATAAATGTTACATACAGTGAACAAATTCAGTCATAGGTGAGTGAAAGTGTGTATACAGACCTTGTATTTAACAGTTACATGTCCTCTTAAATGCGTGAGGAAGAAGTATCCTTAACAGCAGCCTCCAAAAAAAAGACACAACGTTGACACAGCCACTGAAAACATCGGTGAACTTCAGGGGAGTGGCGGTCTTGTCTGTGATGTTAGCTGTGACTAGCTAACCCAAGTCCAACCTAGCAAGCTGGGTTAAACAAAAAGTACCCAATTCCCAGTAAATAACCCAGAAAAATTACCCAACAGGAGCAACCCAGCATCTGGGTAGTAAAAACAACCCAGCATTTTTTTTAGTGTGTAACAGCCTACTGCATTTAATTTGTATAACAAGACACACACACAAAAAAAATCGACCTCTGCTGATGCAGTAGCACGTCCTGACAATGTTTGAATTTTATGGTCATTTAGTTATATTTATTTCAGTTAATGAATCTACTACAAATTTAAAGAACACAAAATATAAGATGACACAAAACCAGTATCGGCTGGTCAACACGGGGTGCCGCCCCCTTAAAGTTAGGCAGAGAAAAATGCTACTTTAACATGTAATTATTTAACATTATTTCATTATTAAAATAAATAATTATTAAGTTATTTAGTCAAAATATATAATTTTAAAAATTGAAACTGTATTGCGTTCATTTGTGTTTGTGTATGCGGGTTGTCGGACAAATGAGTGTCTATATAGGCACGTAAATTTTTGATAAGCATGTGATTTGAGGCTGAGCTCTGATTGGATCGTTTCAAATCATCCTTGGGGCGCAGCACTGTGTGCCCGAACCGTCTCACTTTTGTTCTTAATATTGTTTTTAAAAATTTGGGCTCATGTGATTGGACCATTCTCAACGAGTCTTTTTCAGCACTTCCTATGGCAAGCAGAGCTGGCTGACTGGATGCGATGTGAGTCATGCCTTTATTTTATATTAGTAGTAATGATGCTTAATCCCCTGATAAATGGCTATTTATAGGCAAGTATTAAAAGTTTAATTTTAACCCTACACGTGTAGCTTTTCTAATTACACATGATAGAAGCTATAGGCTCACTGTGTTAACATTTACTTTGCTTAAATTTGATCCTAATAAGATTTACTCTCATTTTAATTCTACATTTGTACTGTAATTTTAGTACTGTGATTATGAATTCGTTTAACTACAACGTTTCTCTTGATTTTATCTGCTACTATGTGGAGCTGCGGCTCATTTCTCCTGGAGAGAATGAGCTAAGGCCCGTTAGGCGTCAGTCTATAGTTATATAGTGCCACTCAGCAGTAAAAGCCAGCAAACCCAAATGCTGCCAGCGTGAGGTGCGACGGGAAAACTGAGTACCATCTGTATATATTTAGAACTTTTTTTTCAAGCTTTTAACATCCATTTAACATCCATGTTTGACTGCATTAAATTTTGTGATCTCTTAAATTAAACACCAAGTTCAGGAACATTAATCAGCAAACCTGATGAACCCAACAGCTTCCCACATACAGCATTTATATTTCATGTCTGTTGTGCACTAAGTCCTCACATGTCCCTTAAGTGTAGCATTAATGCAGTATTAAATTTTCTTTAAAAATTATAACCATAAAGTGCCTCATGGACCATTGGTAGCAGCAGCAAGAGACAAAGAAGTACTGATTTGAAGGTGAAACAAAAATATGTATCTTTTTCTCACACACAGCCATGGGCAGTACAATGTGCCGTTCAATGCTTACATGATTACAGAAAAATAAAAATAAGATTAAACTAAGATAAAAAAAAAATAGATATTTTGAAAGAATAGATTTTATAGATCAAATACCTTTGTGTTTTAACATGATCAGCAGATTAATATTTGCTGATCGGCCTCTGACTTCTATGTTGTTTCACTAAAGCAAGAAAAGCCACGACAGGCCAATGGAGTGACACAAATAATACAAAAGAATACTTAGAAAATGTTTACATCTTATCTTTATCCCTGCCTTTCCCCGTTTGTCTTTGTCTTACTCTTCTTCACTCAGTTTATCTCTGTCTTATTCTTCTGTCTCTTTAACACTTTCATTTATTTCTCCTGCGCCTCGACTGCTTTCTTTTTCTCCTTTCAATCCTTTTATCACATTTCACTGTTCCTCTTCGTCATCACTATATTTACTTTAGTCTATTTTGTCTTCTTTCATTGCATCTCTTTCATTCTCCTTTATTGATTTAATTTTATTTGGATTTATCCCTCTCTCTCTTTCTTCTTTCATCTTTTTTGCTTTCTTCTCTTTAAATGTTATTTTCATGTCTTTTCTTCTATTCTCCTCTTTTGGCACTGTATTTCTCCAGCTTTTATTCTTTCTCCATGTTTTTGCATATTATTTACTTTTTAAAAATAGTATTCGTCCTTTATTAAATTAGCTTTAGTGGGTGGGAAAATTATATGAACATTGGGGTGTTGGATCAAGAATAATATGAAAATAGTGTTAATTAAGTTAAAAGAAATTAATGTTATGTGCATGGCTGGTGTGAATAGTGTAGGCTAAGACGTTAAAATATTAACCTGAAAGCTTTAGCTTCAACAAACTTTATTGCTGACTCCATATCCACTAATTTTTGCGCTCAATGCTATTCTCAAAGAGAATAGCAAGTGCAGACAGCCACTGTTGTGACATTTTGACCTTAGGTGACTATCCCCAGGCGTGAAAACGTCTCGGGTTACTTGACTGTAACCCTGTTCCCTGATAAAGCGGGAACGAGATGCTGCGTGAAAACGCTATGGGAACATCTCTTTGTTGCCCGGTTGTGAAGCTTGTGCATGTCAAAACCCGCCGAATACCTTCGGCTTATAACCTGTGCCAGGCATGACGTCACCGAATAAGGTGCA